>WEIV01009025.1:65429-86651 GCA_013390005.1 Calyptomena viridis | reverse complement strand
AATAAATATAAATAAAATAAAAAATAAAATTAAATAAATGTAAAGCAGTATTTGTAAGTGCAACTAATTCCACCTAAGAAGGCCAAGTTTTTTACTCATCTCTCTGCCATCAATCAGCCTCAGTACTTTTCCAATATAAATGTAGTCATTGGCAAGTAAAAACAATTGCAGTCTTTTGTAAAATGAGAAGTGCAAGTTAAATAACACAAGTGAGGACTATATAGCAAGGTAGTGTGACATACAGAATCTTGTATTTCAACTCACTGTGGCATCTATCAGAAGCATTTTCATCTGGCCAAGGCCTTATCTATGACGATGAGTAGTACTTAGGCTGAGAAAAATCTGGAAATACCAGATGTTAATTTGTAGGCCCTTTGATATGGCTGACAGCAGAACAGCTGGCTTCTGAGCAGGCTCCCTATCTTGTCACAGTTTTGTAAATCACAGCAACATAGTCACCTTTACTCCTCTGTAAAATCAGAATAGCTCTTTGATGTGGTATTGGGAAAATTCTCATCCCTCAGAGTCTTCTAACTTCTAGACTTTTAACTGTTCTTTAAAATATTTGATTTTTTTTTTAATTACCATCTCTTTCATGTTTTTCCACTACTGCAGGTATAAGTTTTGTGACCTCAATATTCTAGATTGTGGGTGTAGATACAATTTTTCTCCTACATGATTTACCATTTCTGTTTTACACACAGGCACATTTAGAAGGCTGTGATGATATTCTACATGGTGAAAAATAAATCAAACATTTTCTCATCTTTTGAAAAAAAAAGTGGATATGCTTTTAAATTCTTTATGATTCCACAAAAAAATTACATTAATTTTACTATAATATTCGATTTTACTATCATATTGCTATAGCATTAATTGTTCATGTGTAGAAATATTTTCCATTAACACAGTGCTCAAACTGAACATCTAGAAAGCAAAGCAATTTAAAATACAAAGTTACTTTTTTCTTCCAAAAATAAATGTCACACTTGCCTAAAAGAGCAACTTCAACAGGAGTTAGCTTTAATGTGATGTGCAATTTTTCCATTTTAATTTTTTCTCAATCTTTTTTCTTTCAATAAATAGTTTAAGTTGCAAATTTAGCCTATAGAAAGTTTTTTTTAAAAAACATAACTTTGCATTTAGACATGAGAGGTAAACAGCTAAAGGCACATGGAAGATTAAATAACCATGAAAGGTTTACACAGAATTATAATCAAGTGGTTAAGAAAGAAGCAATCTGCTGCAGAAAGAGCCTGTGCACAGCAGGTTCTTCTGTTTAAATTTCACATGGATACACCATGGGGTTTCCCTCAGATAACTGAATACTGAGATGAGTTTCTAGCCATGTCCAGAGGCAGCTTGAAGCAGACACCATGGTCCAGCCAGCACCACTTCCACACCACTATCAGTTCTCTTCCTTCAATAATTCCAGTGTGCTCCTACCTTTGGAACTGAATAATAATATTATTTTATCACAGGACAGGCTATGCTTTCCACAGACACTTCAAATTAGAAAAACTCTGAATGTATCTTTTAAACTAAAATTAAATTGTGAATCCTAATAATGTGACCAAAGAACTAGACATTTGCATCTTTATTCTGCTTTTTAATAGACAACTTTTTTTGCCCCTCAGAAGAGGCAGAAATTTTTTCAAGATGTGACGTGCACTTGCATTGCTTGGGATTTCTCTGGCAGTTCCTAAAACACTGGTTGTCACAGTACACCCCCAGAAAAGGTCACATGAAACATATTTCAGCATGAGTTTTGTAAAAGCCCTGTCAAAAGAAAGCCTGGTCTATGGCATCCAAAAAAACAAACCCTTCTCCTGCTTTGACTCCAAGGAAGGAGAAAAGGAAGTTCTACAATGTTTCAGTTGCTTTATGCACCATGTACTGCATCTATTCAGAGTTCCAAGGCAGGTGGCGTGTTCTCCCTGAGACTCCAGGTGGTATTGTGTAAAGTCATCGGGCAGAAGCAGCTGGGAAAGCATCAGCATCTCACACTAAAAACTGGGCCTCATGGTCCAAGCACCCATCCCTTCAGGCATGACTATATATATATATACACAGGATTTCTGGTCATCCTTTCCTTACAGGGCAAGGGCTGGGCCAGAGAGAGCTGCCTGTTGCCTTTCACATTTTGCTGCTTGTGCTGCTTTTGAGCTTGCTCTCTTGGCTGGGGAAGGGGAAAGGAAGGACAGTGGAATCATCTGGGTCACTTCAGCTCTCACACAGCTCTTCTTTTCACTTTTATTGAAGAATATAAAGGGTACCTCCTGTTACACTTACAGCAGCACTAATGGAAATAGATGAATCATTACATCATATAAAGGAAAAATGAGTATTTTGTTTCCTTACTATGAACTCAATTGCAGTGGCTTATGAAAAGCAACAGCAGGATTAGGGGAGTATTTAATTAGGAGAATATTAATTTTTTCAGGAGGAAAATAGATATTTCTTTTGTTTAAATAAGAGGATGTCTGTGAAAATTAGCATATGGCAAGAAGCCTGAAATTTTAATCTTTCAGGAAAGCTTTGTCACTTCTTCTCCAAGAAACTTAATTTGCAGTTATTAGCTTTCTTTGGATGGGCTTGTGACAAAAATAAAAGTCTTCGTTTTCACAAGATATATCCAAGAGAACTCCTCACAGATTATAGCAGAGGTTTCTTTTTCAGCCTTTTCTTCAGACCATGATTCTCGGGGTTTCCAATAGCTGTGTTTACTCAAAAATGTATGAAAATTGTCTAGATGCTATGGTACAGAGGCTCCTCTCCCTGCATCTTTGTCTGCTCACTCAGGAGTCAGCACAAGATACCTTCTACTGGAGGGAGGAGAGAGGGTAAAAGTTTTCCTTGCTGCAGATGCCTCCTTGATTCTAGATCCAAAAACGTAACAGTCCTCTGACCAAGCATCTCTCAGACACATAACAGCCAGTTTTCAAGTTTACAAACCCCAGCTTCCTGTAAATGGCTGCCTGCTGTAATCAAAGCTAATTGGAGTGCCAATTACAGCCCAGCTACCATAATTGGGTTACCACTTCTGATGAGTCATCAAGTTGCAGAAAAATGTGATCTGCATAAGTCCCACAAATTTCCCTATCCATAATGAGGTATTTTTTCATGAGGAACAGCAGCTCTTTTTATACCAGAGTTAAGGCAGAGCCTGTGAGGGGGCTGTCTGTGTTTATATACAGCGGAGCTGACTCAGCACCAGTGTCCTGGCAGCCACATGCCAGTTAAGTTTTCATTAAGGTCAGGTTATCTATACTAACTATTTCATGTCTTGAGTTTTGTGGTGATAATGAAGGCCAAAGTTCCTGGCTACCCTCAAATTTAAAAGCAGAAGCAGGGGACAAGACCACCTGAGTGTCTGACATGCCGATGAAATAGCATCAAGTTGTCGGTGAAATTACTGAAGACAGAACAAACAGAGAGGCACATTCCTGCAGCAGTCCAGCTCAGAATGTCACGGAGGAAATAGTGAACTAAACACTGGGAATCAGTCTGAAAGAAGCCTGCTAGTGCTTCCACACGCTCTGCCTCTAAATGTGACTGTGAGAATATTTGGCAGAGAAGCGGTGGGGGAAAAAACTCAGCAAGGGGAGCATTACCTCTCTTACTCATCATCAGCCATTTGCTTTTGTCCCCAGTATCCTGTCCTCCAAGTAACCGGAGATGAAGAGCTACCTTTAATAGCGCATATATCATACAAAATTTGCTGAATGGGTTTATTAACAATTTTTAGGGGAATTAAGATCTTTTACTAGACTGGTTAGTACAGCTGGACAAAATACATTATGTACTTTCTGGTGTGTGTGAAATGTATTTTGGACTTCCAGAAAAATACTACCTTGATCTACAAATTCTGTCTCATCTGACAATCACATCTACAAAAGCTATTCTTTACAAATGGGAAAACTGCCATACAGAAATTTCAATAGTACAGTCTTCCATCACTGTTGATGACTGTGCTAAACAGCATAAAAAAATCCTTACATTTAAGGATTATCACTTTTGACTGTAGCCAAATCATCACAGAAGTTACTAGAAAGCAAGTGTGCAGGACAGCAATCCCGCATCAGAGGGGAACAGGAAACAGCACTTGTTAGCACCTTGCATCCCAGTTAATCAAAGCAGTTTACAAACTTTACTGATACTCAGTCTCACCACAAATCTATCAATCAGAGAAATGTTATTACCATTATTTCCCAGATGGGAAGGCAGTGCTAGTGGCAAAGGTCACTAACAGAGGCATTAACAGAGCTAACAGTACTGCTCTGTTAGTAGATACCCATTCCCATATTTAACCACTAATACAATTCGGATGCTGTAACAATCCAGCACAGCTTTCTAAACATTCACACACACAGTGATCATCTGAGCAACAAGTGAAATTGGTTTGAACATAGCTATTCCTCTCCTGCTGGAAGACCTTCACTAAGAAGCCTTACACAGACATGGCTGAAACTTGCAGACCAGCTGGCTGCCTAATGTCTTAGTCCTGAGCCAACTTCTTCTCCCAGAACCTATTTTCTAGGGGACGGCACAGATGCACCACATCTGGACCACCATCTCTGAGTTGTTCTCAAACCACTGAATTCTGATTATGTTTACAGCAATACATCTGCAGCCATTAATTCAAATACTATATTTCCATTAAAACACATACTTGAGTATTTGTCAAACTTCTTTTCAATTATGTATATTTGGCTGTACCTTTCATCTCATGCCTGTGACAGGAAGCTCAGAAGACTCTTACTGTGCTCTTCAGGCTGCAAGAGCTTGGCTATCTAAGAAACAGATAAGCTAGCCAGAAATCCAGTGCTTGTCCCTTGGAAGTGCTCTGAGCTTGTTACTTACTACTGCTACTCATTTGTGTACTGAGGCCACTGCTCACTGTGGTACCCTGGGTGTTTCTGAAGAGGTCCACCTCAAGGCAGGGCTGTAAGTCAGTCAGGAACTCAGTTGGGGCTGAATGTGTAATTCATGTTACTTAATGGCATTCTCTACAACTTTTTTCCACGGGTAGAATTCAGTTGACAACAGTTAATGCTCACTGTATAGTTACAATGCTATTTACATTACCACATTTGTTGTAAAACAGGGTAAAATTGAGGTCTAGTAATGTATAACTGTGCAATTACTATTAATAGATACTATTTGGAATAATTCATATTGTGTGTCAGAACCCAGTGCTGGGGGGGAAAATTGCTAATGGCTTCAGAAAGGATAACAATTTTTGTTAATACCACAAATCAAATGCAGTTAAGTGACATTCTCATAGGCACTATCTGGCTGCTAGGCTTGCTTCAAGTGTTTTTTCTCCTGCAAGGCAATGAATCTCTCATGCTGACAATTTGCTGATGGGCACCCCTTAATTCAAAATGCAGGAAATATTTCTGAAGTACTTTTAGGGTTGTGCAATTTCACATATTTCAGTATATCAGCCAAATATATTTGCCTTGAGCTCTATTTTTCTATTTCTTTAATATTATGAAAACAATTACACAGTTAAAAAAATAAAACCAAAACAGGAATGATGAATACTTACTACTTGGCTTATATCATATCCCCAAGGAAGAAAAAGAACTCCTGTGTTATATTTCTCCCAGTGTGAACACATGAAGTTAAACAAGACAATGCTTAAATATATATACATTGTATATACAGAAACTCCAGTCTTCCCATTGTCACGGGAACACACAGAAAAAAAAGAAAGCACAAAAATGGAGGTAGCCCAGCTATCCAGCCCATGGTCAAATAGTTCTCCTAGAGGAGTACTGGACTGAGTCCTTCGAGCATGTTTCCCATCTATGGAGTCTAGAAAGATTGGGAAAGGAAAAGAAATAAAGAATTAGAGCACAACAAAAGGAGTAACTTTCTTCACATACAATTCACTACTGCATATATATTGTATGGAAAAATAACACCAATGACAGCAAACTGAAGCACAATAACCCCCTCAATACCTATCAAACAGGTTTGGATTGCTCATAAAATATTTGCTTCAGTTATCAAACAGTTTTTCTGCCCTTGCCTCAGCTCTGGAACCATAATGCCACCTTCCTTACGAGCTTTAGAAACACATTCATAATTACTTGCCCTCAGTGATCTCAAAACACTTTAATGTCAATCTTTGCAACCAGTTTCAAGTGCTGAAAATTGTCCATAGGGCTTCTTTCCCATCCATTGCAGTAGTGGACCCTCTGAGCCTTCAGAGCACTTGTAAGGTAGATTCACTAAGGCATTTAAGTTGCCTAATGCTAAATGCCTCAATGACTAACAGTTATGTGAAGCCTCAAGGAGCAAATTTCACAACATTTGCGTCTGTGCCTACATATATTCTTAAAGTGTCTTTTGGTTGAAATCTTTGTATACATGAGTGTGCCCAGCTGGCTAAGATGACCATTGGCATCCTGGCTTAATGGTTGGACTTGATGATCTTAAAGGTCTTCTGTAAAATGTATTATTGTATCATTCTAATACATTATAGTCAAGGTGCATTACGTGTTGATCACTTTTAACATTTGAGTGCTTGAAAGATGTACTGTACTTGACCTCACTCTTAGGATGTAGTTAGACAATATGTTTTAAGTTGATCCGAAAGTTCACTGCTGCTGAAAAGGGGAACCTGGAGCCTGTTCAGCTGGTGGAAACACAGCAAACATGTTTTTTTCTGGGTCACTGAACAGAATTGATGCTATGAATGGTACAAAAAGCAAGGGAGATGGCACAAGGGAGGGGTGCTGAATGCAGGGATGAGGAAGGGGGTCTAGCAGCTGTAACCTTTTTTTAGTGGCATTGTCAAACCATACCCTTAGTCTCTCCTCTGAGGCTGTGCTGCTGAAAAATAGAAATATTTTCCTTTTCCTCTTAGGGAAATGTACACGGAACAAATCTTACAGATTACTTACTGTTGTCTTGAATCTCAAAATAAAATGGAGAGTATTTTTCTTCTTAATGTTACTTGGAAGGTACTAAAGCTAACAGTTATTAGCTATTGATAGTATTAATAACCCAAAACTGACTAGAGATACAACTCAGCAGAGTGAGACCAAAGACTTCACAGCTGCTATAGATCACATGCTCCTTACTTCTCCAGATTATTTGGCAGCACTCTGAGTTTTATTTAATGTAAATATACTTCAGGGACCTAAACTGGGAAAACATGGGATTTCACTTTGTACAGATTTTAGACCATCTCTCTATTGTAATACCTAAACAGCTGTGAGATATCCTCCGCTCAAATACAAATCTCTTGAGACAGTTCTCACAACCCTAAAATTTAATATCTCATAGAGGATTTCAAATATAGGTTGCCCCTTTCTAGAGACACGTTCTCTTTCTATTTACATTACCATTGAATTTTCAACATCTTACTGAAATGTGCAGAAAAAAACCTGCTTAAAGCTTGAAGTTACTTGAATGGAGTTACTATAATTATAGAAATTCTTCCAGCCATTAAAGAGTATTTCTGAAACTTAACTAGCAAATAAGTATGTAAACAACCCTAACAGTCTATGGTCTTTTATATTTCAAGAATACCTATCCAAAATAAGAAAGAATTCAGTTACAGGGGTAATACTTTTTAAACACGAGAATGTTAGAAGATTTTTCTGTTCATAAATTATTTTAGCTTGTCACAAAAGTATATTCTCATCAGATACTACAATATGTACATCACAGTGAAAAAGCAATTTTCATTTTGCAAGAACTTTAGTTTTACTTAGAAGAGACTTATAATGATGTCATAAAATACAGTACTTCTAATTATAATGGGCATGGAGAAAAATAAAGGAACTAAATGGCACATTAATAAAATCAGCTTTTCAAAAACCTTTAACCATATTTTCCATGTAGTTTCATTAGCTTTTTAAGAGACCAAAAATATTTTCTGTTTTAGGTTTCAGTTTGAAACCATTCACATGAACAATGGTGTGTGTTCAATAGTGGACATACACTATCTCATAATTCCATTGCTTTAGAATTCTTATGACTTTGTTTCATAAAGGTTCATAAATATTCAGTTTTATTAAAGTTTATATAACATTTAAGGAGTAGAATTTAAAATAGCAGCAAAGAGCACTCCATTTTATGGAAAGGGAAAAGATACCAAAAGATACCAAACCACCTTAAAAAGTGAGGGGGGGAAGGGAAAGAGCAGCATTTGGAGAAAGAAACTATGTCATTAAAAAGAAGCTGAAAGAGATTACAACTGCATATTTGGTTAGTTATTATGGCTCTTTGCAGTCTTCCAAAGGGAAAACTATGGCCATGCAGAATTAAATCTGAGACTAAATATTTCATGAAGTGGCTTGGATAGCAGACATAATGATCTACATATACATTAGTTCACTATATTGACTGTCAACATCATATTCCTTGTCTTCCAAGTATTAAGAACTACAGGTCTCACTGGCAAATACCATCTACATTAAGAATCTCAGAAGCTGAACTTCCAGTGAGCTTTCTGGGTGTCATACAGTAGCAGCTCCAATATGTAATTGCTATTCATGAAACAAGAGCCACTTCATTAAATTCTACACAATTACAAAAAAAATTGGTTTTCACAAAAGAAACTGCTTTTTCTGATAATGATTATAGAGAGCTGTTAGGGAAGTCTGAGTAGCAAGTCAGCTTCAAGGGACTGTTGTCCCATTGCTTTTTACGGCACAAATACAAAGAAATTCTGGACAAAATACTTTTGGCACGATCTCACCAATTTAATAGAAATGCCAAGGCATTTACAAAGCAGAGGGAGATTTCTGCACAAGGGAATACCCCCAGGTCAATCAAGATGGCTCTATATGCATGGGTCTGATTCCAAAAGTGGTCAGTAGCTTTGCAGTGTACACCTGTAACACATTCGTATGTAGCCAGAGTATCTCGAGCATGGCACACAAATGTATGGTTACGCTCTGCAATGGCCCTACAAGAAAGAGCTCCCAGAAGAGTGTACATTTAGAGTCACAGAAATAGAATCATTAAGGTTGGAAAATAACTCCAGGATCATCAAGTCAACCTTTAATCGAACACCACCATGTCACCTAAACAGTAACACTAAATGCTTCTTGAACACTTCCAGAGATGGTAAATCCACCAGCTTTCCTGGCCAGCCCATTTCAATGCTTACCAATCCTTTCAGTGAAAAACTTCTTCCTGATGTCCAACCTCAACCTCCCCTGGTGCAGCTTGAGACCATTTCCTCTCATTCTCTCACTGCTGCCTGGGAGAAAAGCTTGCTACAGCCTCCTTTCATGTACTTGTAGAGAGCAAGAAGGTCACCCCTCAGCCTCATTTTCTCCAGGCTGAAAAATCTCAGCTCCCTCAACCACTCCTCATCAGACTTGTACTCCAAATGCTCTGTTGCCCTTCTTTAGAGAAGNGCTTTCCTGGCCAGCCCATTTCAATGCTTACCAATCCTTTCAGTGAAAAACTTCTTCCTGATGTCCAACCTCAACCTCCCCTGGTGCAGCTTGAGACCATTTCCTCTCATTCTCTCACTGCTGCCTGGGAGAAAAGCTTGCTACAGCCTCCTTTCATGTACTTGTAGAGAGCAAGAAGGTCACCCCTCAGCCTCATTTTCTCCAGGCTGAAAAATCTCAGCTCCCTCAACCCCTCCTCATCAGACTTGTACTCCAAATGCTCTGTTGCCCTTCTTTAGAGAAGCTTCAGCACCTCCATGTCTTTCTTGGAGTGAGGGGCCCAGAACTGTACATAGGACTCAAGGTGCAGCCTCACCAGTGCTGAGTACTGGGGGACAATCACTGCCTTGGTCCTACCGGCCACACTACTGCTGATACAGGCCAGGATGCCATTGGCCTTCTTGACCACCTGGGCACACTGCTGGCTCATGTTCAGTTGATGCTGACCAGCAGCTCAGGGTCCTTTTCTGCCAGACACCTTTCCAGCTACTCTGCTCTAAGTCTGTAGTGCTGTGTGGGGTTGTTGTGACCCAAGTGCAGGACTCAGCACCTGGCATTGTTGAGCCTGATACCACTGGTCTCAGTCCACCAATCCAGCCTGTCCAGATCCCTGTGCAGAGCCTTTCTATCCTCCAGCAGAACAACACTGCTGCTCAACTTGGTGTCATCTGAAAACTGATTGAGAATGAACTCGATACTCTCATCCAGATCATGGATAAAGACAAGACTGGCCCCAATACTGAGCCCTGGGAAACATCACTGGTGACTGGCTGCCAACTTGGTGTAATTCCATCCACCATCACTCTCTGGGCTTGGCCATCCAGACTGTTTTTAACACAGCGAGAAGTGCACCTGTCCAAGCCATGGGCTTCCAGCTTCTCCAGAAAAATGTGGGAGCCAGTATCAAAGGCTTTACTGAAGTCCAGATGGACAACATTCTCAGCCTTTCCATAATCCACTAGGCTGATCACCTGGTCATAAAATGAAATCAAATTGGTCAAGTAGGACTTGCCCTTCCCTAAACCCATGATGGCTGGGCCTGATCCCCAGGTTGTTCTGTACATGCTATGAGGTGGCACTAAGATGCTCCATGATGTTCCATGACCTTCTCTGGCTCCGAGCACAGACTGACAGGCCTGTAGTTCACCAGATCCTCCTTCCAACCCTTCTTGCAAATGGGCACTACACTGGCTCACTTCCAGTCTTCCAGGACCTTCCTGAGTAACCATGATAAATGATGGAGAGTGATTTGGTGACCTCTTCCACTGGTTCCCTCAGTACCCTTGGGTGGATCCCATCTGAAACCATAGACTTTTGAGAGTCTAAGTGGCACAGCAGGTCACAAACCACTTCCTCCTGGACTGCAGTGGGTCTATTCTGCTCCATCCCTGTCAACCAGCTCAGGGGACAGGCTGCCCCGAGGACATCGGGTCTTTTTTGTCAAAGACTGATGCAAAAAAGACATTAAGTACTTCAGCCCTTTCCTAATCCATGGTTACAGTATTTCCCTTTGCATGTAATAAAGGATGGAGATTTTCCTTGGCCCCCTTTTTGTTATTAATGCATTTATAAAAACACTTCGTATTATATTTCACAACTGTGGCCACATTCAGCTCTAGCTGAGCTTTCGTCTTTCTAAGCTCTCTAAATGACCTAATGGCATCCGTGTACTCTTCCTGAGTCGCTCCTTCTTCCCAAGGTCATAAACTTCCTTTTTTCTTCCCTCGAGTCCCAGTGAAAGCTCCCTATTCAGCCAGGTCAGTCTTCTTCCCTGACAGCTCATCTTTCAGCACACAGGGTGCACAGCACCTTTAAGATTTCCTTCTTAAAGTATGTCCAGCCTTTCTGGATCCCTTTTACACAGCACTGTGAAGCCTTTGCAAATATACTACCTTGAGTCCCCCCCTCAAATTAATTCTGTTGCATCACGTTGTGGAGAGACTAGTTTGGAATGAGATGCTTTGGAAGAGAAAGTGAAAAAGCCATGTTAATATGGATCTCACTCCCAGATCTACATCAGTTCAGGTTTATGTCCTCACACCACTGCACAACAAGGTGCAGTGTACCTAAAAATACAGTCATGGCATGGTAGGGTATAAAAAAGTAAAAATGGAAAGCACCTTTAAGATTTCGGTGTTATGAGAGAAAAACAGCAAGAGGAAAGAAAAAAAAAGATAATTCATCTCCATAAGAAGCTCAGGCTTGTCATCACATCTGTCATCACCACCTCTCCTGACACACACCATTATCACCAAAGCACCTAACAGTTTCCTTTTTCTCTGCTTTGTCCTTTTTTCTCCTTGTCTTTGAAACCCTCTGCTAATGCTGGTGTTGGGGAGCTTCTCAGAATGTCACCATCAAGGAACAAAGATTTTTATGAAACAGCAATGACTATCCTGTGACTATCCCTTGAGAAGAGAAAGCTTCAGGAAGATCTTAGAGTAGCCTTCCAGTACCTCAAGGTGGGCTTGTAAGAGAGTTGGAAGGGATTTTTTACAAACTGACAGGACAAAGGGGACTGGGTTCAAACTGGAAGAGAGTAGGTTTAGATTAGATATTAGGAATAAATTCTTTACTGTGAAGGTGGTTAGACACCAGATCTGATTGCCCAGAGCAGCTGTGGATGTTCCATTCCTGGAAGGTTTGATGGGGCTTTGAGCAGCCTGGTCTAATAGAAGGTGTCCCTGCCCATGGGAGAAGGAAAGGAACTAGATAATCTTCCAATCCAAACCAGTTCTTGACTGCTGCTTCATAATGATTTCTATTGTTCTTCTAAAATAATTTGAACTTTCAAGAGGGATAAAAGCTACCATCATAGAACCTCTATATATAACTTAATATGCTCTTTGGGAGTTTCTTAGGTCTTATGAAATTTTTTTGTGGTTTTGGTAAACAGCAACGGGTTTGGGGGGGTGTTTTTTGTTTGGGGTTTTTTGGGGATTTTTGTGGGGGTTTTTTTTGTTTTATTTTTTGTTGTTGCTTTTTGGGTTTGTTTGGGGTTTTTTTCATCTAACAGAACTGTTTTGGAAAGAGATCAGTAATTTATCCTCAATGCCTCTTCATCTCAGAATCCACACTAGTGAATTTGAAAATCAAACTATAAGAAGACACCAGATGTGTAAATTATTTCACTGTACTTTACCTAAAGCATAAGCACAAAAGGTGGTAAAAGCACTGAACAGCCACACCCAGGTGGGAACAAGTCCAGGACTGGTACCTGAAATAAAAGGAGTAGTGCATCAGTGTAACAGTGGTTAACATCAAAGAAATCCACCAACATATGCATATATATAAAAACAAGCTGCCACTGATTAACTCACTGCATTAAACAGATTGAAATGCTTGGTTTTGACCTTCAGGCATCAGTGAGCTCTATCAAAGAAGCACTGAGCAGGCTTAAATGTCCACCATAAAGGACAGAAGACAAGGTAGAGGTTTTTTGGTCCTGAAATTACTCTAGTACTGCACAAAACGATGACAGTAAATAGATAAAAATTTTCACAGTTCATGGGAAGACTATCCATCAACAAATTAGTTAATATTTATGTAATATCTAGAAGTAAATAAAAGGTAGATTTCAAGCAGAATTATTATTGCCGACCTGGAGTTTGTGTAGCACTTCTGTCATACAGATCTGAATAGGAAGTTTTTGTCCTTAGGCTAGGACAAATATTAGCATCCTTTTTTTTTTCCCTTAAGAAAAAGGAAAAGAAATTTGAACTGGACAGAGCACAGGGTTCTGTTCTTGCTCTGCTGATAGCATTAACCCAAGATTATTGTTGCTCTTTTAAAGAAATCAATCCTTTTTCCAAAGAGTGCTCTATTTAACTTAAACATCATCCAGTAAGTACTACAGCAGCACTAAATAACTGTAAATGCCTCTCAGGTTTCTTACATTTGGCATCAAAGTCAGGAATTCCTGCATACAGAGGTGTGTCTTTGCCTGAATGATGCCAGGAGTTGCCAGCACATAAAGTAGTGCCCTGACTACCTTTCTCAATGCTTCATCTTGCCAATCTGAAAGAAAAGATGGCAATTCCTGACTCCTAGCTGAAATTCTGCAAACTGTAGAATGAAAACCAGCTGTTCAGGAAATTAAGTCTTTTATTTCTGATCCTAGGGATGGGATTGATATATGATACTCAAAAGGCTTGTGAGGTTCTATGAGCATTTTCAATCAATTGAGAAATGATGGGCACTGTTCTCATGTGAAATCAAGAAGAGGCTTGCAAACTACACATATAGGTCTCGACTCCAACAGACTTAATCACCATTTCAAATATCTTCAAGTTCCATTTATATCTACTGGGAATGTGTCAAGACAACATCATCCCATTAAAAATATCTGTTCTGAATGCTCCTTTATTACAGAACTTAATATCAGCTGCACTGATAAAAAACCCCAAGTGTTTAAGAATGAGGCCACACAACATATAACAAACTGGCCCTGAAAACTTAATGCTCATACAGGATTACTTCTGAACCAAGACTGCTAACAAGTATCCCTGCCTCTAGACTGTTACCATAAATGTACAAACAGCCCCACCAAAGGGTACCTCCTGAATCTGATCACAGGCACAAAAAAATTGATGACAGCTAAACATAGGTGTTTCAGGAAATAAAAGTGTTGCCTTCACTAAGTTGTCTAGTTTAAAGAAAATCAAAGCTTTTTACATATTTATATAATATATGTATGTATGTGTACATCCATATGTATGTATGTGTACATATATATATATATAAATCACCTGGCAGAGCTTACTACTTTCTGTAGGCTCCAACAGCTGGTCCAAGAAGCCCAGAACCCAACATGCCCCACACTCAGGAGCAATCAGCTCCAAAAAGCTTCCAACTTGATCTACCATTAGAAGCAAATATGGACTCAGACTTTCAAAGTCATAATTTGAAGAGACATTTATTCAGAAACTATGGGGATTTTGTCTAGAAGCAGTCTTGAATGCGGGGGGCGTGTGTAGTAATGAAAGGGAAATCAACTCATTCAGGCACCAATTTAGGTATCAGGAAAGGTGAAACCAATTAAAATTTTATGAAGAACATTTGGCTGTGTATTTATATCCTCAAATAAACTTTAAATAAAATGAGATATTATCATAGACTGCAAGCAGCATGTACTGAACCCATTTTAGGGATAAAATTAAATTGTATTTTTCAATAAAATGATCTAAATTTATAATGCTATGTGTGAGGTCTGATTCTCCTATATGCACATGGAGCATCATTAAGAGAATGAGTGGAAGATTCAAGTGTCTGATCCCTTCCTGTAAGATCCAGAAGTATAAGCAGCTCACTAATTTTGAAAAATTACAACATGAGAATATTTACCTGAGGCAGTGTAGTCCCAGTCATAAAAAGATATTAGAAAATAATTAAATAAAATCATGACAAATCCAGAGAATGTTAACAGGTTGGGAGCAATCCACAAAGGCACTATCTGTTAAAAAAGAAAGAAAAAAATCTCAGAAAAACTGTACGTACTATTTTAATTAAATATTTTATATCAGGAAAGAAGCCTTTATATGATATCAGCAATGTTCAGATTTGTGCATATTTCAGCATTTTAAAATTAAAATACAGTTTTCATTTCTGAAATTTATTTTCAAATGCAATCCTTTTGCCTGATTTTTGTGACTGCAGTAAGAATGACTTTTAAAAACACTGTATTCCCTATGTTGTACATTACTCTTATTTACCCAGTCACCAAGGAAAGCTTCCTGCAATTATCTGTATCAGAACTGAGAGAAGACTGCAGCACCCCAGTGTGGTAATCCAGCATCCACGTGGCAGGTTTTTTTAAGCATTCTATTCCCACACTATAAAAAGAAAATTTCCTCTTCTCAAATATGTCAATAATTTCTCACTCAAAACATCAAGAAAATCAGACCCTGAATGCATTACATTTTTAGATTCAGAAGATCTCCCTGTTACAAGCAGCTCCCTACTTCTCTATATAGTAACTTTCTGCTGGAGTCTCCCTCTTTACTCATAAATTATAAACAAAACACTCACTTTTCACTCCTGCTGAAAAGGACTCTGTCTTCACCTAGACCTCTAATTCTTTGTCCTAGTAACCATTCTCAGCTATTTATACCTTGCAGCTTTAAGCTGCTCCTTACACTGCAACAGGGATCACTTTTGCTAACCCTTCCCAAGTAACACAGTTTCTCTAGCATATTTTTTGAAATAGGATATACAGCTTTCTACATTATTTTTAGACAGAACATATTTGCAGAAATACTAAGTATCAATTATTACTATCATCCAAACATGCTATCAATATATTTAAAATAGAAGAACATTGGAGGCCAACAGTCAAATTGTTTGTAACGTCTAAGGACTGAAACTGCAAATAAAGTACTTCAACACTATAAAATATTACAAGACAATATTAAAGAAAAAGAAGTCAAATAATTTCATGTACTAATAATAGTTCTGAAATAAAATGTTTTGTTAATTTCTCTGGACTAGCTAGATGGATAGACAGATGAATACATCTTAATTTGCAAAAATCTTTAAATTTCCTCTCTCCTATTACTATATGAAAATTTACCTTTAAAATTTGTACACTTGGACTGATTAATTAACTTGATTAGATCCTCTTTTTCTAGTCTAGAACTGCTGATAATATTCAGGAGAAATTGTGCAACCAATGCTGTACAGTCTACAGTGTAAACTTTCAAAAATCAAATTAAAATTCCTGAATATTTTCCTGTTATGTTTCTTAGATGTTTTCTCTAATAGTATTGGGAAAACTATTATATCTGAAAGTTGCTTTCCCTATGACCAGGGTTTTATCACTCAATTTAAAACACTGTACGTCAGCTCTTACAGTATTTAAAATACATCATGGAATGCATACAGCTACAATAAAAGAAATTAACATATCTATCATTTTAAGTGTTCAAAAGCTCAAATATAAACCTCTAACAAAAAGGGACATCAAATGTTCCCTGAAGTTGCTCTTGGAGAACACCTAAGCTTCACTGCACAGTCCCCTTTTCTTATATTGACTACATGCTCAGCATGCAGCAACAGCACCACATCTCTGTTTTGCTACCTGAGGATGCAGAAGATGAATCTTCTGCTGGGGAATTTATCTGATGTATATGACCTTGCAGGAAACAAGAAGCACCTACACTGAAAAAAATCTAGATTTGTCTCTTTTAATTTGAACCATAGATCAAAATAGTGTGTTAAGACACCATGGATGAACTGTTTATGTGGATACACAGATGCCATCCAGTGTATTGGTTTAAAATGACCGACTTCTCTTGTGCAATTACAAGAATTGTTGACTATTAAATCAAGTGGGGCACCACAAACATCTGCTTTCTAATTAGGCTCATCATTCTAAAATGTCACAGTGTCATTATTAAGTAATTACAGGAAATAATTTGTGCTTACATGGTGCAAATATGAAGAAGTTATTTTAGTTCACTTTCTTGCTAACATCATGTATTTTAAGAAGAAAACCTTCAAAGGATGTTGTTATACTTGCAATCCCTTTGGCTAACAGGCACACCATGAAAAAGAGTTACAGGAGTTCTGTCCTTAGGAAAACAGACTCTCCTGCAGTTAAACCTCTAAGCATGTTTTTTTGATCCTTACCGAACCTAATCTGTCTTGGTATTTGGAAAGTATTCCAGTTGCAAAATCCCTTTTGTTACACTTAATGACCCTTATCCTTTTTGTTGGCACTACACTATCATCACCCTATTTAATAATTTAAAAAATCACAGAATGTTCAAAATTAACTTCTTACACATCACGGAAAAATACAACCTTAATTTACAGAAGGATAAGTCGCAAACTTTATGATCTAATTAACAGACAGTAGAAGTCTAATACATCAATGTGTTACATGATTGATACAACTGGAGGTGTCATGGGGAAAATCACATCTGCTCTCTGGCAAAACCTTTGTATGCTTGAGCCTTTAAAAAAACTTTTAGTTCCACAAAATGCTAATTTCTGTTCTAAGAGGTCTACAATCATTCATGCTAAAAGCCTTAATACAAACAGCAAATGCTTTAATATATCAACTATTTGGATAAAAAATTGTAAAGTACAAATTTATATAAAGCTTGCTGTTCAAACTTCACTAAGTCACTGAGACCATTAAAATTCTATGCTTGTCCAATTCCAGTCATAAAATCAAAGTTCATAAAGACAACAGAAGGGAGTTCAATTGATTTCAGTGAAGCTGGCAACACCTGTGCATCCCAGCGGTATTTCCTCCTTTTCCTCTCATTGTCCTGCTGCACAAATGTAATTTCTCATGAACACAAATACTCAGGAGAACTATTTGGTTAATGTAGTAGCTAAGTAATACTATCCATTATTTGTTGGAGAGCTCTAGATTGTGCTTTATTATAAAATACAAATCTCAATTAAAGGCAAGTGGATGGAGCATTGAATTAAGTGAAGATGAAATTCCTACAGTTGCATAATCAGAACAGTTCTAAATAACATGGAGAAAAAACAAAACATTACTCCTTAGTGTCATATCCTGGCTTGTATCAGCAATAGTGTGGCCAGCAGGACCAGGACAGTGATTGCCCCCTTGTACTCAGCACTAGTGAAGCTGCACCTCAAATCCTGGGTCCAGTTCTAGGCCCCTCACTACAAGAAGGACATTGAGGTGCTGAAGTGTGTACAAAGAAGGGCAACAAAGCTGGGGAAGCATCTGGAGCACAAGTCATATGAGGAGCAGCTGAGGGAGCTGGGGTTGCTCAGTATGGAGAAAATGAGGCTCGGGGGGTACCATCTCACTCTCTACAACTACCTGAGAGGACATTGTAGCAACGTGGGGGTCAGTTTCTTCTCTCAGGTAACAAGCAATAGGACAAGAAGAAATAGCCTCAAGTCATGCCAGAGGATGTTACATTGGACATTAGGAAAAATTTCTTCACTGAAAGGGTTGTCAAGCATTGGAACAGGATGCCCAGGGAAGTGTTGAAGTTACAAGCATTAGAGGTATTTAAAAGACATGTAGTTGTGGTACTTGGGGACATGGTTTAGTGGTGGAATTTGCAGTGTTGGGTTAATGGTTGGTCTCGATCTTAAAGGTTGTTTTCAACATAAATGATTCTATGGTTCTGTGATTCATATAGTTGTTATTATAGTTTCATAATGGAGAAGCTGCCACGGACTGGAGTTTATTTTCTACATCACAGAATATTATAGTCTAGGGCATGCTCATAGCTCAGTTGTAATGCTTATAACAGGTACATGCTACAAAAAACCCCCAGTGATGACTAAATGTATTCAAAGCTTCTCCTAAAACTAAGACTTGATATAATACATATGGTGTCACTGGTTTACTTGCACTTCAAGGGAAAATAGTATTTTGGCGATTAGATAAGCAGAATTTTCTTGAACTGAGTTGGAATAATAGTTCCTACCACATCTGGTTTCAATGTCTAGCCAGGAACAAAACCATTATAACAACTTTCATTCCTCCTAGTATTTTACAGTTACACTGTGGCCAATAATCTTGGTGTTCTCCCAGTTCTCATTTTTATCTCTAGGAGCAACCAAGACGACTCTACTGCAATCTCCGTTACATACTGCTTTTCTCTCTGCTACTGTGCATTGCCAGCTCCTCTGCAGGACTCTGATTCTACAGAACAGTATCTTCTAATGTTAGAATGACTACTTCTACAAAAGCTGAGAGCAATATATTTTCCCTTAAATTCTTGCAACACTCTTGTACCAGAAGGCAAAGATTCATTGCTGATAATTCAGTGTTCAAACCAAACCAAATGGTGAAGTACAGAGAGCACCCACCCCAGTCTTTGGTTCTGTATTCAGATCTCCCAACTTTCAAAATAGGTTTTAAGTCCTTTGCTCTGGTTTGGGTTCTCCAGAAAGAAGCAAATTAAATCATGCTCACCTAAAACTCAATGAGGTTTAAAAAAATCTAAAGAGGTCACATTTTTTATGGGATCTATCATCCTACACTACATGGGGACATTCAAGAATGCTGCTTTTCTTCTGGTAAAATGCCACGATCGTTAGAAGAACTTACCTCTAAAGGAAGTTTTGCATTGACAATACTTCCCCCTTCAATCTGAGAGCAGATGAATACCCATGGATCTCCTAAACCAAAGTGCAAGTGCACAATAAACCCTCCACTCATCTCTCACGCCACAGTGCTGAGAGGCTTTTTCTGCTTCACTGTTTTCCTCAATATCATGATGGGAATGAAAACAGGGTCTCTGAATTGAATTACTGAATTCAGTGTCATATCTTTGAATTACTTTTTTCACATACTGTGTTTGGGTTGTTTTTTAATTCTTCAGATGGGTCATATAAACAATTTTCATTCAATTACCTTGAGGCTATGAACAAGAGATTATGATTTTCCTGCTATATCAAGAGTAAGCAACACCTGAATTATAGAACCCAAAGATGGCAGATGCAACAGCACTCTGACTGCATACGTCCTTTTTGGTTTGTACAAACGTTTATTTTCAAGTCTGCTCCAATCTAAGTATTTCCTGTAATGAGGCAGATGCAGAAGTCATTGCTTCTTTGGAGATCAATAAAGTTCGTATTTTTTTGAGATATGGGGTTTTTTTGCCAACAACGGCATAACTAATTGTGAGCTGTCTATTTTTGAAAACTGCAGATTGTAATGCATTCAAAAGATGGCATCTTCCAATCGTTATGGTGATCATGGTAACCGCTCTCATTTTCAGCTTCTTAGAGAAACGTCTGGCTCCCTCGAGCAAGTACCCTTGGGAGAAAATGAGACAGCACTTGCATAAAATCATATGCACAGCACAGAGGTAAAGTCATGCTGTTGTTAGGTGGCATATGCTGCACAAAATTAATTTGTACTAAGTAAAATCTTCCATGTCTGCAAAGCTGTTTAATGAAAGGTGTAAAAAAGAAATGGATGGCTTTTCTATACCAATCATAAAAAAATAAGCAAACCTTTTTTTTCTAAAAAAAAATCCCCATCTCAAAATAACATACTCATCTTGAAGACAGCTATCTTTCCTGCAGCATTTGTTTTCTTTTATCAGATGCCTTAATTTCAGCTTTATTAATCAATATGCATTTTAAAATTAAAATGCATGCTCTATTTAAAACCAATTCTTACATTAACATGTGAAGATTCTATTAAATAAAATTCTTACCTTAATAATTTTGTTCCAGATGGGCTGCATAATATACACAGATAAAGGATTTGTATCCACAGCACTGTACTGTGAGGAAAAAAAGCAAACATGTTGAACAAAGCACTGAACCATGCTTATTTTTCCAGCACTGTATACCCTTCAGCATCTAAGACCAATCATTCTGGGTGTGACTGGTGTAAATTCATTATTCTGATGACCATACGGTTTTATTTTAATTTAAAAGCACTGGCCTGGTTTACAATTACCTTGTTAACAACTCTGTAATAACACAAAGGTTTAGGCTTGTGAAATGGCAAATAGCTCTGCAATCACATCTTCTCAATTCTTATTAATTTTACAAGTTATCCTATAAGATTCTGCATTTCTACCATATTTTTGATTTAATACCTTTATCTGCACTACCAACAATGCAGTCTGAGCAGCAGTTCATTGCTAGTATGTAGGATAGATAGTACGCATGGAATATGTTCATAAGTGTAATATTATCTTGCAGAGATACAAAGCTTTTGTCATAGTAACACAGTTGCATTTGCACTATGCTAATTTATGTAAGGCAATGTTATTGTGGCGGTGTGTATTATAAGTTAAGATATGCATTTGTATTTTATGTACAGTTCTGTTATCCC
>WEIV01009025.1:44534-65322 GCA_013390005.1 Calyptomena viridis | reverse complement strand
CCTGGTTGGCAGCCCCTGAGTCACCGGGTAACCCGAGTCCTCCCGTGGAGGACCGATTGGTCACCTGGTGCTCGATACTGCCCAGAGCCCCTCAGTGTGGCTGCGAGCCAGCCTGGGCTTGTCGGGGTACAGCCATCTGAGGAGGGGCCGCAGCAGTTATTATAAAAATAAGCTCTAAAATAGCTCACTTCATGACCACAATAAAATTTCCATATTGGACAGGCTTTTAAATATATTATATGTGTTTTATAAATTCTACCAGGTACATAAGTGTATCTTTTGCAAACAAAATATTTTAGAAATATAACCCCACCCCAAATTGCAGTTGTCTGCTTTTCTCTCAGAGGACAGTATCAAGTTTTATCCTGCCTTGAGACTACAGAACACAGAACCAGAACAATATGCAGAAGAATGATGTTAACTGACAATACTACTCACAATTATGTTCTTGAGCCCTGGTGGGTCCACAGTGGAAGAAACACCCATCATTGGGGTGGTACATGTAATTATTTCAGAAATTCTTGGGCTCTGAAAGTGCCCATATGTCTTAATATTAGCATGATGCACAGATCCACATAAATGTTCAGATATATCTCTATAAAGCATTGTCCAAACATTGTGTGCAGACAATGGGAATAAGATAGGGATGTGTTAGACCACAAGTTGACAAAGCTATTCACATGCAGGAGAGCTGATGACAGAGAGTCTTTCATTTCACATAACTTAATCTAACAGTTAATTGTTCTCTGCACTCTGGAAGTACCTGTTTCAAGTCATTAATTATCAAAGCAGCCTAGACACTTGCCTTAAACTCAGGCACCTTTTAGATGACTGAAGTCTGCCAAGATTCATTTCAGTTTCAGTATCCCTATCTCCAAGCTTTTCCACACACACCTAACTTGCACACATGGGAGCTAAGAGCTTCCAGTGGACAAATGCAAGTGAGACAAAAGATTCATGCAGCATGAATCAGGTTTTGAATGCACAGCTATGACTTCACATTTTTCTGAGGATATCAGCCTATGGAACACTTAGGAACTCTTCCATACATTCCTTTTTTCTATCTGCATACAAAGGGTATGTTTTTACTACCTTCCGGACAAAATAAAGTATTCACACAATTATTTTGTAATTTGTGGTTAAGTTTAAATAACAGACCATAAGTACACCATAGTTGTAAAATTATTATAACACACCTATATGTTGTAAATATACATTGGCAAATAGCCAAGAAATTATCTAGCAGCAACTGGTCAGACAGGCTGCCTAACCTTCCAAAGAGAATAAAATGTACAATTGATTGATCTTTTGATAGTCCAGCTTGCATGTGAATTCGCCCAAGCCTGTGGGCTTTGCTTCTATTTACGCCAAAATTAACAATAATACCAAGTCATAAAATATCTATGCTAATAGACCAGCCAGCCAGTACCTAATTCACATGAGAACTACGGAAATCCTCTAAAAACAAATAAAATTCATAGTATCCATTAGCACTTTCGAGGTTTCAGGTAATCAGGAATCTGTCCAAAGTTTCACTGTAGTTATTCCTTACTCCAGCTAATATTCCAAGACTGTCTGAGGTATGTGACAATTTGCTGACCAGGAGAAAAAAAAGGAAAATCAATCTCATTTATATTTTTATTTATATTATAATTTTCACCTAAAGACATTTCAAAACCCACCACACTTCATCCTGTTCATTCCTATGTCTGTGGCTGAACTGTGGTCCTCTGGGTGGGGAAGGAATATTCAGCAGATGTGCAGAAGAATGGAAATTTGCTCTTCTCTCATCAGTACCCTGTTTTAGCCAGACAAAAGGGAACACCCATGGAAAAAGCATTCTGTTAGTTTTCTGTCATGGCAAAAAATAAAACTTGACAAAGAAAATCTGCTATACAGTTTAATACTCTGCTTTGTTCTGCTCCCAAGAAGCTACTAACCTCAAGACCATGAAATCCTCAGGAGTTCAATGTTCATGGCTGCTCAGAAAGCAAAGAACTGAGTAACATGCTCACATTACGATCAGTGAACATGAATGCAAGAGTGCTCTGACCCTGGTGTAAGAAAAAGTACTGCCATTTGCTATTGTGTAATTCTGTCCTTTTCAGAGCACTTACACTAAAAGGCAGAAGGGGAGAAGGATAAGCCTGTTTGGGTTTTTAAGTGCAAGACTCATACAAGTACTAAGCATTTCCCTGAAAACACTTTCTGTCGTAGAAAAGGAAATTTGATTGTCCTTATAGAAAGAAGAAGGACTTGGAATAATCAGAAAACTGTCCATTTCTTGGGGAAGAAGTTGTAATAGTTGGGAGGGAATGGCAGTAGTGAGGGAATACAAAAAGTGGCATTAATCGATTCCATGTTACCCCCAAGTCTAAAAATGTTTCTTCTGCTTTTTGTTTTGTTTTGTTTTTATATAGCTAATACCTCCTTGAAAGTCATCTGCTTTTCCTCTTGGTGTTACTAATGGCTTCCAGCATAGCTCGAAATGAGAATACAGACACCAGACACGTGCACACATACATGTTGGCTCGGGCAGCACATGTGAGATGTGCTTTTACTCTATGTTCCTACATCTTAATCTCCATCCATGAGATCCAGCACAGCATCAAGTTTGTACTGGTCAGCTCTGTTAGAGGGGAGAGGAAACATGAGAAGATTAAGGAGAAAAAGGAAAAAAAGGCATAAACAGTTAAGAAAAGTATAGGTAAGGAAAGAAATATAATTGAGAAAAACAAGAGAAAGAAAAATGAGCCAAAGCAAAGGTCTGGCTATACAGAAGAAAGACAGCTGTTCCGAAGTGGCAGAGCAGTGCCAAACACCCGAGGGGCTAAAGCACTAACAGTGACCAAGGTCTGCACTGCTAAATACAAGACAAATGGTACCTTCTGGCTCACATCCACACAGCTCAGAAATACCTCCCTTTATTGCAAACTGGTCACATCCACACTGCACAGCATCTGTGGGATGGGTGTTGGGCCTCATCTGGCCCTGCACACCTAACACATTATTTGCATTGAGTACATTTTAGTTCAAAGTATCTGAAGCGACTTGGAGACTATGTTGTAACCCAGCAATATGGCATTTTCAGAGCAAGGAAGTGAGTGCTGTGTGTTCCACATGTTCAAAAATCCAAATGCCCATCTTGAAAGAGTGCTGAAGGATGGTGAAAGCCAAACAATGGTGTGCATTGCCTCCAGAATAGACTATTTCCAAAACAAAGCATAGCTATTGTCTTGGAGAGACTTTTGAGAAAAAAAAAAAAACCAAAGCAAAACAACCAGGGAGTGAACTAACCATTAATCAGAGCAGACTTCATTGGACTCCCTAGCCCCCTTCAGCCTTGCATTGTGGAGGTATTCCAAGAATAACATTTTGGAATTACTACAATTAAGACAAAAATACAAAGCATACCTACACAAACTTCAGATTCAGGAAAGAAAGCAAGCTGCAAGAAATGTAGTTGCATAACCTCCACGAGATAGTTATTTCAATTCAAGTTGCTTCTTATGCTAACAAACTATTCCTTTCCTGTACTTAAATTATCATATCCCAGGTAGCACTGTATTGTGCCATACATAGACATTCAGTGATACAAATTAAAACTGTTGTGAACTGTTTACATTTGAACTGTTGGGATCAAAATTACTCTGTAGGTTTTAATTTCATATTAGTAGCAACAAATTTCCTACACTTAACATCCTGCCCATAAATCAGCACATTTTTCATTGACTTCATGAATCACACAATTTATTATCTCTATTGTAAATGCTGAGAGACTGAGGCACAGGTGGGTTGTGATTCACCCTAAAGGGATACAACAAAGGACAGAGACAATATTGTTAGAGGTGTCATAATTCAACATTCTCAATGGTCCTGAAGGCTTGGGAAATCTTCCCTTAAGTCATGTATGTATTGTATTTAGATTACCCATGCAAAAAAAGCCCATCTCTATTAGTACGCAATACCCGGCAAAAGAGCAAATGATGAAAAAAGCTGAGAACATATAAGAAGTTACTACAGGACTACCAAGTGTTCACCTTGTGATGCACCCTGGCAGATGAGTACTTGATGAATTCAGGTAACCTCTGCCTACATGTAACAGAATAAGATATGAAGTATCTTCAGTGGGAGAAGCACCAAAATAAGCGCAGTTGAAATGCAGCTAGTTTCCCCCACACCTTGTTCCATATAAATTATCACTCTAAACCTAGTTCCAAAGTGTTACCAAACTTTTAAAGTGCTATCAAAGTTTTAAATTACCTTTGACCTGTAGTAATTTAAAGCTATTCAAAATGAATGAAAACGAGAGGGGAGGAAATAAACATTTCTCCTCCTAAATTAACTTTTCATGAAGATAAGCAAATACAATCTAAACCAGCTCAGAATCAAATTCAAAACAGGCAAAATTACGGTCTTTAAACAAGTGATCTATTGACAATAACTCATCTGTAAAGTGTTTTCCAAAATAAATGCATGATGGCATATTTCCACGATGCCAACTGGACATCTACTGATCACTTCTCCAACATATGTAAGTGATGAGCTTGTCACCATCTGGCCTACAAGCAAAGACCTACATCACTGATGGAAAATTTTGAGAGAGCTGCTGATGGAAGAGGTTTGAAAAACTGATGTTCTGAAGCATCTATTTGAAATAAAATTCAAAAATCTTTCAGCAAGTGCTGAGGTTTTACTGTCTACCGTGCACAGCTCAGCTATCCCTCCCAGGGCCAGCACAGCACAGATGGCCCCTTCCTTTGGTGCCCATGGGCAGAGGCTCCTGGGTGCTGAGGGCAGTGACTGGGTCCCAGCCCTGGAAACTTTGGCTCTGACTGTGGGACAAGATGGGCTCCTAGGCCCTGCCCTGCTCTGCTGCCCTGAGGCGCCCGCTTTCCCCAGCCATCATGGCATCAACAGCTACCAACACCTTCCTAGGGATTCTTTTATCACATCTCCTGTCTGATTACACAATTTCGCAACACCTGTGCTTTGCAAATAACAGACAAGGGAATAACAGGCATGACAATGGATTCTCTTTTGCACAAGCTGAGTTGTTTTGTGGTTTTGAAAGCTGCAAAATGACCCTCCCAACCCAGGGAATGAACCGATCACTATTTAAGAGAGCTTGGTGGGAAATCACCCTTCTGGACAACATCTTATGCAACATGAACTTGCCTTCTGTGGTATCTTACACTTCTGGAACACCACAAAAATTAAAGAAAATACTGAAATACTGGCACATCTGGCAACATCCATCCATCTTTCAGATTCCTAGAATACATTAAACACATGGAATTTAATTCTACTTTACATGTGTTTTACAGGTTTGTAGATGTTATGGGACACAGTCTTGAGATTTAACAAAAGCTTCACAAAGAGAAAGAACAGAAGCATGGTATAAACAACAGAGCTGTACAACACTGTGGATGCCAAATGAATTCAAATCGTTCAGCAGTTTAAAAGTGCTGATGTATTCTGAAACACAGTCCTATTATTTCTAATAATAAAATCGCTTTACATTATATCATCATTTAGTTGATTATTCATAAATAATGGCTTGGATTTTCCACCTCCTACTGCTAAAATAGTTTGGATTATGCTGCCTTTCACCCCATCTATATACATACATTTTTTTATTTGGTCACCAATACCTAAGTCCAGGAGTTATAAGATCCTAAGACATCTAGGGCTGAAGCATATAATATACAAACTAAATAACAGGCTTTGTAATTTATCCTGGCAAAGATAAAGGTGATGGTGGGCATGTAATTGCATACTCAGATGCAAAAACTTGTCTCTTTGGGCTCTGAGGTTGTGGACTCTCTTACCTGATGGTGCTGTCTGAACTAGGGCTGGATGTAGCTGCACTATGGAGGAAGAGGCTGGCCAAGGTGGGCTCCTGAGCAGTTCTCTCCCCCTGAGCTTGCCCTCTTCAGTTCCATTAGCATGTGCATGCCTACAGCTAGGAAATATGGTTAGATTTTCCTTCCATCTGGCACTATTACAAGTAAATACTCAAAACCCAATGTCATTGTTTGGGCAACTCAACAAGTCTGGTTGATATTACTAAGTCATCAGGAAGTTGTTATTATATAAACAGTGTTACTTAGTATATGTGTTACATAAAATATAAAAGGTATTACCTAAAAGCTGTCCTGGGGATGCTTTGTTGCAAAGGTATACTTACCATTCAGATCTCATTTTCAGTAATCCTGACACACGCACTGAGCCCCATGCCATATCCATACACATGCCATATACATACTTAATGGAAGTATGTATGAACCCATGTCCATGAGGTCACGGAGCACACAGAACTATGGGTCAGGACAGGGTGCTCTTAGGGAGTCATGCCTGGTAGTGGTACAACCCCTTGCTTTCAGAGCAGTATCCTTGCCTTAAGATCACAGATTTGTTGGTTTGGATCACAGGATCATTTGTGACAGAAGGCACCTGAGCAGGTCTCCCCCTTTTCAAGGTAGGCTCAGCCAGAAGCTCAAAACCAAGTGCTTGGTGCTTTATCCATTTCGGCCTTGGAAAGCTCCGAGGTTGGCAACTTGTATAACCTCCCTGGGCAGCCTGTGCCACTGTTTCACTGTGTTCTGGAGGATAATTTTCTCCTTACAGCATGCATCAGCCTTACAGCCTTGTTTCAGCTTGTGCCTGCTGTCTGTGATCTTCCCACTATGCACAGTTACAACGAGCCTGGCTTCATCTTCCCAAGGACCACTCCATAGGCACTGGGGAGCAGCTGCCAGGTGCCCCTGGAGGCACCTCCTCTCCAGGCCCAATGAACCCCACCTCTGAAGCCTCTCCTCACAGGACAAGTGCTCCAGCCCCAACTACACTGGTGGCCTCCACTGAACTTGCCCCAGTTTTTCTTGCACTGGGGACACAAACCCGGACACAGTATTCTAAATTTAGCCTAGTGAAGGCATCTAGTTACTTCCCCCTTTACTAATGGGCCATGCTACTGTTAATACAACCCAGGATGCTGTTGACCTTCTCTGCTGCCAGGGCACAACGAGGGCTCATGTTCAGCTTCCTGCCTATCACAATCCCATTTGCCAGGAGTAAAGGGCTGACTAGCTGTGCTTGAAATCTGGGATCTATGAGACTCACTGCAACTGCAAAGGAAGCATATTTTGGGGCAAGAAGTCATAACGTGCTGGTCCAAACAGTGAGGTTCTTGTTCACCATGTGAGACTAGATAGATAGGATTCTTTACTGTAAGCACTCAGACCAGGGAGAGGTGAGGAGTCAGTGGGACTGGAAGTCAGCAACCATACTTCAGTCAACAGCAGTTATATTAAGGATGCTGCCTAATTTGTCTTCAGAAAAAGGTTTTCTTTAGTGGGACACATTCAAACACTTAACAACAAGGCCAAAATAATTAAAAAGAACACAGAAACATGGTTAAATATAGAGCAAGGGATAACAAAAGGCAGTTGCACCTGTTCTGCTGTAAAGGGGTAAAGGTAGAGGCTGGCCCAGACTGGCAAAAGTTTAAATCCTGCCAAAGCCAAAAGCTGCACACTCAAGGAACTGCACAAAATCATACTTAACTATTGCCATTCAAAGAAGCTCTTACATAGCAAAGAAGTTGATTTCTGTGTTTTGGGTTTGTTATTTTTTTAGTGTAGACTGGTCTTCTACAGTTAGTAAAAGGAAACTACAGCAGGATTCTGTGTTAGACCTATTTCTATGCATGTACAAACATGTATGTGCCAGCAGTCCTTCAAAGATCAAACAGCAGAACCAATTCCCCTGCAGCTCTGCCCGAGTGTGTACCTAAATCCCTAGGGAACCCAAAGGAACCATTCCAGGCTCAAAAGGTAGACAGATTAAAAGTGGGTTGTAGTTTTCATGAGGGATGCTAAACAGTGGTTCTGTACCACATACAATAGTTGTGTTATCTAGTATCCTGATGTACAAGAGATATTTCACATAAAGATTCCTCCCTCTAAAACAATCCTTACAAGAAGAGTTACCCTAGATAACAGATAATTCACATCCAAAGCCCAAATACATCTTTGCAATGTTCCATTAAAACACAGATGAAGAAACAAAAATACACATGAATACATAGATGTGTATGTATGCACATACTACACAAAAATCTAACAAACATTTCAGAACACTAACATTTCTTGATAAAGCAATCAAATGAAACTACGTGGTTGGTATTTGCATTTTTATGAGATTCAACAAGGCATACAACTATTTATATTGAGTGTATTTGTCCCAAAAGTGATTTAATGAGCCTTTGTAAAGTCATGAGCGTAATACTGCACACAAGCCCATGTACAATTACACCATCATTCAGAAAAAAGTCCCGCGGCAAGTAATATCAAACATGGCATCTCTGTGATGTGATTTCATTAGGCTGTTCACTCATTAGCATATGATGTGTAGAAGTGAGATAATGATTACAGAGCTCCTGAAATGCTACATTATGTCAGCTATCATTACAACAGGATGAGGGATAAGAGGCACCATGCACACAAAGATGGTCTTTCAGAATCATGTATTCAGTTGGCCCATGACTCTGACACATGAATACAGGGACAGAAAATGTAAGAGTAATAAATTATTTGTTTTATTTCACATATTATTCAACAACATTTAATTACAATGCCAGTCTTCCAATCCACCAAAGTAACATGAAGAAGATTGGAAGATTTTATTTGTAGAACAGTGAGCTGTTGACTTGCAGTTTTACAGAACTTGGAAAATGTTATTTTCTACTTCCTCAAATATTTAAGGACTTTATTAAACTGCAGTGGTTTGAAAAATCTAACTACAGTAGATAAAACTGATAACTGCTTTCAAATAATATTTGGAATTAAAAATTATGAAAAATACCCTAAAAATACTATCTGCAAAAACACTATACAATAATCACGTAATGAATGTACTCAACACACATAAAATTATCCACATGCACTCATCAATATTATTAACTGTGTCCTCAGAAGTTTCAGATAAACATGCAAATGAGTCTCCTATCCCAGATTTTCAAAATCATGTGAACTCGTTACGCCTCTGGAGTCAAACACAAAACTCCTGCTTAGCCAAGGTGAGCAGAACCCATTATATTTCTAAATCTCATAGTTACACAGATAGCCTTGGAAAAGCATAAAGACTTCACAGAAATCCAGTCTTATGCCTGGATGGAGCCTGAACTTCCAGAAAGTAACTCACTAGTTTATACTCAACACACCTTGCATTTTTTGTATAAGTCAGTATAAGACAAAATATCAAGCCTTGAAACATGATCATCATACATCTGATCTTGTTTCTCTAACCGACCAAAATGTGGGCTGGGATGTAATTTGAGAGGTCTTTTAGTCCAGCGCATTCTCTTAATGCAGGTTCACGTTCAGTATATATTAAGGAAGCAGATCAAGTTACCATGAGGTAATGAGCCCATTTTGTGCAATAAACGACCACACTGGCACACTAAAAGGGAATACATTATCCAAAACTTCGCTAAGAAAGGTGTCAGCAACTGTTTATTAACACTCAACACTATATTGTTGATCTTCCCTCAGAGAAATTGATCCATTTCTTAAGACTGATGATTGCCCAGCCCCTTTAGTACCTGTTCCAGCAAGCCTTATCAACACAAGCCTGACATAGCAGATGCCATAAATTTCTCTTTGTGCAGGCAAAACTCATGTATTGTCTTTCTTCAAAAGGGCACTCATAAAGACTAACTGGCTGCTGGGCTCTTACTCAGATTTTCTGTCACAGTTCATCTTTTCTAAGCCTTTTAGTATTCCTAATGTCATTATGTGGACTGTAAACTGGGGGTCAAAGCAAGCAGGACACATTATTCCAGTTGATCCCTGATCATATATCAGCTGCAAGAGTATATGTAACCCTTTGACACATTAATGCCACTTCAAACTCAACTTTTTTTCTTTTTGCTGTAACAGCCACAACACTGTTGGCACTCTGATTCCCAGGAATCTTTCTAAGGTCTGCTATCTCCTATTTTATGTTCAAAATGTTGATTTTTCTTTCCCTTAAGTGTTGTACCTTGTTAACTGGATTTCTTCATATCGATTTCTGGCTAATGTATCCCCTTTCCAATAACATTTTAAATCATAACCCTATTCTTCAAAATACTTTAGTAGTATGTGAAAATTTTACAATTTCCTCCCTTCAGTTATTTAATGGAAGTATTGAACAGCAACAGAGTTGGGACAGAGAGACAGCTCTGAAGGTAGGATTCCATTTGACAGAACCTCCTACTTTGACAGATAACTTAAGATCACCCTTTATGTTTCCATTTTACACTGATTTCATCTTACTTACCTCCACCTAATTTATTTATGAGAACATGGGACAATATCGGAAGTTTCACTGAAATGAAACCCATATACCTCATGTATTAACCCCTCCTCCCCAACCCTTATCTGCTCAGGGAGTTACCCTCTAAAAAAAATGGCTTAGAGGATAAAAACAGTGTTGACAAACCAAGACAAAAATGTGGAATCGCAGACTTTAAGTTTTAATGTCATATCTGATTTTTTTAAATCATCTTTTCCAAGGCCTATTCTTTGAGTCAAGTCTCTATAGGGTATCCTTAGATCTCTTTTCTCCTGAAACAGGATAAAGCACCAAAGTTCTTTGGTCTGGAAAACCTTCATGCATAGGTGCTGCAGCAAAGCTGACTTATGGGCAGGTTGCAAGGGAAATCCTAAGATCCAAGTGATGAGAGGAGGCAACGGCAACAAGAGCTCACCATTGACATTATTGCATTCCAGTGAGAGGGACAAAAATAGAGAACCAAATTCTGCTTTTATCTATATTCATCATCTGGCTGTCTCAGAACTGCTTGTTTCCAACAGAAACCCAAACATGCAAAAAAAAGGCAGCTGAGTAATTCCACAGGTGCTCCTCTAAAACTGCAAAATGCTGACAAAATACAGAAGTTGAAATGATGTGACCTAAGCCCTACAATTGCAGTTGGTTGCAACTTTTAGACTGTGTTGCTCCAGATCCCAGGCAGTAGCAAAAAATCCAAGTATCAGCATCTTCTGCTCTACAGTTGCAGCAAATCACCAAGCAAGCAACAATCCTGAAATCAGCACCTGTCCAGGTGCCCCACAGGCAAGAAGACAGAAGAATTACCACAGCAGCAAATCAGGGTTGCATCTGCACTGTCTCATCATCACATCTCCACCTGTTCTCAGTGTGCTTTTAAGCCATAAAAAGAAAACTGAATCTCTAAAACCCCATTAATACGCAGAATGAATGGGAGTAGATTTTGAAAATTAAATAGCTAGCCCTGAGGATTCAATCTCCGTGCCATAAGGATTTCAGAAGGTTTTACACTAACCTGGTTTAAATATAATATTATGGACGGAATGTATTTGGTGTACTTGTGCATTTGTTCCTAGTACATCTGGTTTAGATTCCTTCAAAGGGAATGAATTTTGTACTTTGAGATCACCCTGTGACGTAAACCAAAGCCTGGTAACTGGGGAAGACTTGCTTCAAAAGTATAATATACATGGACCTGACACGCTCAAGAGTGCTGAAGTCTTTGCATTCATTAGAGGTCTGCCATTCCCTTTGCAAAAAACTGCACGGGTTTTGTTGCCAAGGCCCTCCTCCAACTGTGAACAGAAGACAGACAGTGCCTGAGACATACAATTGTGGCATTCATGGCAGAGAAATTAATTCAGCTGTGTGAAAATTTTGAAAATCAAACACCATTTTTGCAAGCCAAATTTGCCTTTATGAAAGGTGTCGATTACACCTATTATTTTTTTAAGCTGCGTTATGCTCAGCTCCCAGATCAGCTCAGTGGATAAGCTGTGGAAATATTGCAAATACTGCAGTGTGATGTACATCAGAGAGATGGATTCCTAGGCATGCTTCATGTCTAAAAGCAACAAATGACTTTAGGTCAATAGTGAATGTATGTTAACAAATCCTTTCCCAGATTACCTAGTTTTCCACAAGACCAACCCATGTATCCTTCCACAGTATTCCAGAGCTGGGTTCACCAGGAAACACACTACAAAAACAGCCAGGTGGTAACCAGAAGAGGTAACCTGTGTGCTGGGTACAGTAATCAAGAGTTTAGCATCTGTTCAGCAGACAGCAAAGGCAGCAGCCATCTCCTCAGAGGGGCTTGAAAGCTGGAGGACTAGGATGCAGTAGGACCCTAGGCTGGAGAGGAGGAGATGGCAGCCAGAGGGCAACAGGAGGTTGAAGAGCATGTCTCAGGCCTGGGAGGCAATGAGAACAAAACTGTGGTTGTGGCAGGAGCCCTAGGCATGGGAAGGTAAGGGGGAAGAGGTTGTGGCAGTGATTAGTGTCTCCTTGCTGCACCACTTTCGCATTTTCTGAGTATTTTAATCTACTTTGAGCAGCATGTAGGAATGGGCAGAGCTGCCATCACCTGCCAGGCTCTCCTGCAACCTAGAGCACCAGGAAGATGGTGCAGATACTTCACCAACTCAGCAGCACTGACCTCACACAGCTGTAATTCTCAGAGTAATCTGTACCATTTGGATTTATTTATTTGCAGCATGTCCCAGTCCCAAGTCCCCTCAGATAATAGAAACCTGACTATTTGATTTCATCTTTCTAAAACCTGTACTTACCACAGTTTTTCCAGAACACAGTAGAACAGACACTTCTCAAGTGTGTTGGCAGAGTCCTACAGCTAAGAAAATTAACAAATATATTTTCTGGCCTTGACAATGCTCTCAAGAAGCCCATATACAAAAATAAAAGGATTTGGTATATGATTCTGTCTTTTGATAATCACTTGACAGTACGGCACAATGATTACAAGTTTAAAAAAAAAATTATTTTGATTCTTCCCCATCTGTACTTGTTTGAAGCTTCATTCAAGTGATAAGGAAGAATGTTCCTTACAATACAAATGTTCCTTGTATTTGTACAACGAACATAAATATTTTAAGAAAGTTACTTAAATAACAAAGTCTGTTTATGCTAAAAATAGCTTTTTATTTTTCCTCTGGTGATATCAGTCAAGACTGCAGCTCCACTGTTCAAGCACAGGCCTGTGCAACTTATGCTCAGCAGCCAGATGCAGCTTGCAGCATGTTCTATCCCACTCATATCAGAGATACACAAACAGGTTGGTACATTCTAATGAGCTGCTGTGCAAAACAAGTTCCTAGTAAGCAACCTGGAGAAGGCTCTTGAAGCCACAGCTCCTTCATCATCATTCACCCTGAAGTGAGCAGGCAGAGCTGCTGGCCCAGAAAAGGGAAAGGCTTGGGAGGAGCTGAGTGCTCTGGTCGGATGCCAGCCTGGGAAGGCACATGGTAAAAGCAAGAAGACAAGAATCACGGGGAGGTGAGGGACAGGGGCTACCTTGGAAAACCGAACATAAAATAAAAGGTTACATATTGTGCTGGTGGAAGCTGTAGTGCCCCACATGCTTTTCACAGGGAGCAGGGCGAGGGTGTGTAAACAGGGTGGCATAGCCCATCTCGGACACCTACACCTCTACTAGAGCAAATCCAGATGATCCCCTGCACTGCACCTGCAATATCCTAGGAACAAAACCCAGGTATCGCCTAAGTTTGTGACATAACATTGTTAAATCCAAATATCTAATGATTCACAAATTCATTTGAATTCTGCACACCTATTGTTTGCAATATAAGGTTTAGTTCGAAGTGTTTAAAGTAAGTTGGTTTTATTCCTGGCTTGCTTATTTATTTCTCAGTGCCAAAGCACTCCTGTGCCCGAAGGCTTTGCACTGAGCCAGAGAAGCACCATCAATACATGCTTTCTTACAGAAACACCAGACGCCTCCTAAACCACGCTGTTTTAAAACGGGCACGGCTTTTTAAAGACATTGATACTCGCTCAAAACCCAGTTCACTCTGTCTCCACCGAGACCTGCCGCGTCGCGAACACTCAGTTCCTAACCACGTAATGCACTCCACCAGAGCCGGACCTGGGCCAGGTGGAGACCCGGGACATCCCGGCTGCGGGCACAGGTGGAGCCTCTGCGGACCCCGGTGGAGGAGGGATGGCCCGCCCGGCCGGGGCCGCACGCAGAGCGGGACTGGGCTGCGCGTTCAGCGCGGCAGAGCCCAGAGACGCGATACCGAGAGGACCGTCCGCCCCTTCCGACCCCCGGGGCTGCTCCTTACCTTGTACTGTCGGAAGCCGTCCAGCTGCCGGCCGCTGACATACCTCCATCGCCACATCGCCCCGCCGTGCTCTGCGCCGCGCCGGCAGGGAGGGATGGGAGGAGGGATGAGGGAGGCGGCGGGGCCAGGGGCGGNCGGTAGCGGGCTCTCCCGGGCGGCTCCCGTGGATCAGGCATTTCCCCGCGGCCCCAGGGCGCTGCCCCGGCCTCGGTGCCAACAACGTGTGTTGCACACCTGTAATTTCCTAAAGAGACTCGGTACCGGGGACAGCCCGCAGCAGCCTCCCCCGGACACCGCGAGCCGCAACACAAGTCCCGTTGCAGTATCACCTCCGAACTATTTTTCTGGTTACAAGTCTGTAAAAGATACCGTATTTGTAACCTGCGCGATGTGTCTGTGAAGATGCTATACAAAACAATGCTATTTAGGGACCGAGTTTCAGAAACGGGTGGGATTGAGGATTAACGTTTTTCTTGGCATTCCTTTCCAGCCTTAATCTGCCTCTCTCATCTCTTTATTACACCTGCACTGGAGCCCTTCACGCCACATCAGTCAGCAGTGCGCTCTGCACCTCCTCATTTACAGGAAAGTGAGGCACTGGTGTAGACAAAAAAAACCTGGAAATATCAGGAGCAATGTTTCAGCTGCAAATGCATTTAAGCATATGACATGACACCTTGTGCTACCTTCACTGTACACTACTAGAGGAAGAGTCGAAATCATACACATCAGGGTCTGAGATCTTATGGACCAAATGGAATATATCCAGAAAGGAAATCAATTAAAATCCATTACTTGCACCCCACAAAGTCTTCCAGGCACCTAATGCATTTTGAGAGTCAGTGTTATTTTACAAACTGTGCAGGTTGGATAGGAATTATATACAAGTTATAATCGTTGAGTGCAAACTGTATACAATGGTTCTTGTTCTGTATTATTAATTACACATTAATCACTTGAGAAGTGCTTTCACCTACATGCTGCTTCCAGCAGCAGCTAAACTTCTCCTCTTGAAAACAATCCAGGACTTTAATGCTCAGCTTCAGGTTACTGAGTTAAAGCTTGATTCCAGGTAGGAAATCTGAAGTTTTTGGAGCTTATATTTTTCATAAACCAACTCTAATTTTAATTCATACCTGAATTTTGATTTTTGATCCCCTTCATTATTATTATCATGGGTTTAAATTCTGTTATGCTATTGAATTAATCTACAACAGTACATAAGAAAAGACTTTCAACCTTTACTGTACTCAGTGTGATTTTTTTTATGCAAGTAAGTTATTACAACTGGCCAAACCGTTTTGTAGTTATCACTTTCACTTTTTAACTCTAACCCTTATAAGCCTCAAACATAAAAGCACAGATTTGCCTGAACAACTATTAGAAGTGGACAATAGTAGAAAAGGTGCTTGTTTTTCTGAAAGGTAGAAAGTTGCAAAGGATTTTTTCTCATTGCAGGCCTCTATATTTATGTCAAAAATATAGAGATACAGAAGACATCTACATATAGCAAGTATAGAATACAAATTTTATTTCCTATTATCTCAAAACTATTTTGGTGATTAACAGCTCACTAAAAAAAAATCCACCCCCATAAATACTCCACTAAAAAATGTAAAAGACTGCTTAAAGGTAAAAATGCAATTTCATGAACTCATACCTCAGCATGTTCTGTGAATGATAATGAGCACATCAAAGGAGTCAGCATTAGATAAACTATACTGAAAAGAAGGAAACAGACTGGTGACTGAGTATGGAACATCACAGAGCAAGCTATGACACAAGAAATGTGAGGTTAGAGAATACTGTAGAAATTATTCTGATGTGCCAGCTGTTGATTTAAGAAACTTCCTTGATTTAGGTATCATGACTCATATGAATGGTTGGCCCTTCAGACCAAGTACACAGGCTAACCAAGCCTGGGTGTGAGCAAAGCCCACAGCCATGTGCTTTACTGCTACACCTGATGATCTCACCATCTCCATACATACCCATGTATATGTTTAGAGCATATTCCGTGGTTATACTTTTCAATCTGAGTTGACTTAGAGCTCTTTTCTGGACAATTGTTTGAGCTGTGATACAAGCTGTCTGTCCTACACACAGGATTTTGGGAAGAAAGCAGCCTTAGTGTTGTAGCACATTCCCTTGTGCCTTGTACCTGGAAAACTAATGAGTTGTAGTCTGAATAAGGAGGAGCTGCAACTGGCACGTATAATTACCTGAATAAACTTCCGTTTCATGAGCTTGAGTGTGGGTAAGAAGAGCACAGTTAACTTTCACTATAGAAAAAGCTTAAGTTTTTTTAGCAACTGTGGCTGGGACATTTGCAACAGGTCAGACTTGACTAAGTAAATGATCCAAACACGGCTTCTGGCAGTTCAGGGGGAAACAATTCAAGGCCAGATTTGAATTCAATGAAATGACACAGGGAATTCTCAGGTCTTCAGTGCTGCTTATTAATTACATGCAGTACTGAGAGGAAATCAATGATTTATTATTTTGAAAGAGTGCACATATTGTACCACTGGTATATGCAAGAAAAATGAAAAAGAATAACTGCTTCACAGATAGGAATGATATTTTTTTTAAAGAAAGAAACCAAACATTAAGATGAGTTGTATTTCTTATCCATCAAAATTATATGAGATGAGGGCTCAGGATGACTTCGAATACATTCTTGGGTTTCAGTATTCTCTCTCTGTTACAAGCTATATTAATAAATTAACAATGATGGAGTTTCTTGCATAGGGAAGACTGCCTAGTATGGTAACTTTGGCTTTTAATAATTTATTGTGTCTTGTTTATTCTACCCCACACTGAAGCCGCCTGCTATGCAATAGCCTTTATCTAGAAGGAATCTAATAGTATATTCCTGACTACTTCAAGAAGTCAAAAAGAAGCTGACAGAAATCATGCAGAGAGCAAACACAAAATGATCAGCTGCCAAAATAGTAGAGGAAGGGACTGATGTACTGAGACGTAAAGAGGGAGCAATGTCGGACACCTCAGCTTCCCCAAGAATGTGTAACATACAGTACTCAGGCAGTGCTTCTTTCCCCATCCCTGCATGGGCTAGCATAAATCTGTTAATATTCAGGATGTCTATGCTGTAAAAGAAGACAGAGACTAGAATCAGTTTAGATGCTCAATTTCATTTCCAGGCTTTCTGTAAGCTTATCTTTGTCTGTTAGCCCAGTTTAATACTCATGGCTATTTAACCTACTAACACAGTACTGAATGCTGAGCTGTATCAGTTCCAAAGCCAGTTGCTCATCTGCAGTTTCAGTTTGCCCATGAGCATATGAGCTCCATGAAGGCAGACTCCTGCTGGCAGTTCACTAAAGAACCTTAAAGATGGCCTCCAATTTGATTTGAATGAGAGCTACATTCATTACCTCAAGAAAAGTATTTGAAAACCAGTTTGTGAATTTCAGAATATGTCCAGAATATGGCTAATGGATAGTAAACAAATGAAACAAGTAGTGTAACCAGATTACAGCTTGTTAGGTATTACAGGGCTTGCAAGCAGTTCAAATGCAGTGAGCCACTGCTGTGTACAATAGTTCTTCTCTGCCTTTGTTCTAGAGCACGCCTGGTGCGCTGGGGCTTGTGCAGGGGAAACAACCACCATGTCAGTGAGCACTTATCAGTGAGACATTCTGCAGATTCATGGCATATGGCCTGGCCACAGCACCACGTCTGGTGCCCAAAGTCCATATTTAGAGTCCTTGTGATGCTGGAGGTAGTTACAAGCCATGGATACTGTGGAGTGGAGAATCACAGAGCTGAGGGACAAGGACTGCCGAGTCTTGTTGTGTACTGGTTGTGTCTGGGTGCCACCCTACATCAAGCAGACAGGTGATTCTGGGCAGGGACAGGCTCCTGTGCTCCCAGCAGATGCAGTCTGTATGAGAATTCTCGTGATGCCTATCCATTTCCTACCTGGAAAGGAAAAGTCATTTGTTCTGAAAATATGTGCCAAAATAGCATGAGCCAAAGCTGTTGCCTTGCTCAACAGCACCAAGTGTTTCTACAGATACTGATGCACAGTATCTTGCTCCTTAGCTACATCCTCAGAAGTGGCAGGGCCTGGTCCCGGCCAGGGAGCCTGCATCAGGCAGCAAGGACAGTCACAGGAGAGTACTCAAACAAGTGCTCTGGCTTCCTCCAGTTTCCTTGGGAAAGCCTGCTGAGCACTGGACCCAGCTGTCCACACCTCTTACATGTTTACCTTCTTCCCAGCTCTGCTTTCAACTACATCAGCTCCCTTCAGGTTGCTGTGGAGCAGCTAGCCCCAGACAGTATGAATGGGCACAAATCCATGCCAATCAGCCTTCTTTATCTCGGCAGTATAGATATGCTGGACTTAAGTGATGCTTAAGATGAACTTTTCAAACTGAGGTCTTGGCTGCAGACATTCAGCAGAACCATCCACTTTTTAACATACTTTAACATTGTTCAAGGTTTTTCAGGAAGAGTCTTTGTAAGGTCTTCAGTGTGAGGGTACACCACAGTCATGATGAAACCAAGTATGCTAAAGTAGTATTAATGCTGGACCTAAAAAAGGGAAATTAAATATCTGAAGTTACTAAAATATATGAGGTGCAGTGTTATCAGTACCTCAGTAAATTTAAAATCTTTTCTAATTAAATTAACGGGAAAAACTTTGCTGGGAGTAAACTGGTGTAATGATTGAAGTTTAAAATATGGCACTTTTTTCCAGCTCTGAATATATGCCTGCATTTTTTCTCACCAGTTACAGCCAAAAAAGAGAGTGCTTTGATGATAAATGTTCAGTTTCAGCTTGGAAAAAGTTATTTTATTTGCACTTACCTCATTACTACAGAGACATCTTATAAAAAGCAGGCAAATATGTTTCCCAAATGTTACCATCTGTCAGAAAGTTATGTACTCATATTCCTGCGACTCACTGTCACAGAGAAATAGCAGGAGAAGACATAAAAATGTTAGCCATTCCACGATGCCTTAGGCAGTGCTTGCTGCTGGGATGCTGAGATGACCCGGCTTAGGCCCAGTGTGCAGCCACCCTGTGCCAGGTGGCAGCCAGAACACCCTGGAGGCTGGAGTCCCTCATGCCGTATTGACCCAGGGCAAGGGCTGGTAAAAAGATGCTTCCTGGGTATGCTGATTCACTTAAAACCTATTTTTGCTTTTGATTCCTAAACGATCAGCAATTAATTTTTAATTTGCGTGAAAGTAAGAACCTGACTCTTGTTTGGTTCACTGCAATCTGGTGTCCCCTGAGGGTTTTTATGTTTGGGTTTTTTTCCATTTCTTCCACAGTTTACAGCTTGCCTCAGCATAGTGATGCAATGTACTGTGAAATGATACAATTTAATTTATAGTTGAACTGACACTGCATCTTGAGGATTAAAGTCTGAAGTGTTTCATGTTATTTCCTACAAAACTTTAGAAAGCATGGAATGATCAAACTGCAACACAGTCTGCAGAAGAAAATGTTATTTTGGATCTCGACTGGGATCTATCTGGGATCTAGCCTAGGCCTTGGATCACCTCCTGCCTGACAGATTCATAAAAACCCAGCTGACCCGGAAAGACAGACTCTAAAATTGAGTTTTTCCTCATCTATCTCATCCCAGTTCAGTGGCTGGAATGCTTGTGATTTTTAAAACTTTACTGAGGAAATGACTCACATTACAAGACTTGCTCTATGTTTGAATTTGGCATTTTCTGAACAAGGCTTTATACACTAGAAACTTTTCAAAGTTCTAACTAAATGCTCTGTAAGAGGAAATGAATCCATAAACCGATGCTAGAGTGAAGGACAGGCACATTCAATCAATATAAACCAGTGTTCCAAACTTAGTAATTTAAGTTTCCTTATAGTTTGATTCATTTGTATAAAGTATATTTTGTTTCTTTGAAAGAGTTCTTTCTACACATGGATTAAGAAACACAGATGTAATCAACAGCACCACTGACAAATAAATGCTTTTTTCATGGACTTCACTAAAGAAATCCATTTTTATTGTTAACGGGAATTTGATATTTTTCATACAATTTTCATGCAGCAAAACCACAAAAGGTATACAATTTTTAATGTTCCCTGAGCAGCAGTAGATTTGATCTTGAGCACAATCACAGTCAGTGTACCAGACAAAACAGTGGACTCAAACTATCATTTAAGCCTGTGAGAAGATGGACTTGGTTGTATATGTAGATGAAAAAACAGTTCTTCAAACACTATATAGCCAATTGCATTGGTTATGACTTCCAAAATTATTATGCACAAGACTTTTTAATAGGCTTGAAGAATAACGTACTGGTATTATAAAACTTAAACTTTTGTCAAGGTCAGCATGTACTATTCCTTCTTCACAGAAACATTATTTCAAAAAATTCACAGCTCTGTTTTAATTCTTTATAGGGCTGTTTTCCCACACATCTCCTCTATTTCCATGTAATTTCAGTACTTCTTTGTGAAGAATGTGAAAACAAAGAAATCTGTTAATTGTGTCACCCTCTTGGGATTTGATAGAAGTTCCTCTCAGGTATGAGCATCTTGGAATCCTCAGGAGTTTCTGTACAGAAAAAAATACAGACTCACCAAGCAGAACAGACTTCTGTGGTCCATGCATTTT
>WEIV01009025.1:20011-44355 GCA_013390005.1 Calyptomena viridis | reverse complement strand
CTCCCGGCCCCGGTGCGGGTGTGGCGGTAGCGCAGCAGCGGCTGCTTCCCTGCCCCTTGAGATCCTGTTCCAAGGCGATACTTGTGTTGGCGACTGCCGCGCTGGCCCTGGGGCGGGAACACGGGTCCTTGCCCGCGTTCCTGGCGTGCGCGGTTGCGCAAGGCTGACAGTGTAATCCATGAGCTCTGCCCTCCTGCTTGGTGGCAGTCGGAGAAAAAGTGCAGGGAGAGTAAAGCCGTGAGAGAAGAGACTTGGCGGAATTGCCAGGATTAATATTGTTNCAAAACAGTGGACTCAAACTATCATTTAAGCCTGTGAGAAGATGGACTTGGTTGTATATGTAGATGAAAAAACAGTTCTTCAAAGACTATATAGCCAATTGCATTGATTATGACTTCCAAAATTATTATGCACAAGACTTTTTAATAGGCTTGAAGAATAACGTACTGGTATTATAAAACTTAAACTTTTGTCAAGGTCAGCATGTACTATTCCTTCTTCACAGAAACATTATTTCAAAAAATTCACAGCTCTGTTTTAATTCTTTATAGGGCTGTTTTCCCACACATCTCCTCTATTTCCATGTAATTTCAGTACTTCTTTGTGAAGAATGTGAAAACAAAGAAATCTGTTAATTGTGTCACCCTCTTGGGATTTGATAGAAGTTCCTCTCAGGTATGAGCATCTTGGAATCCTCAGGAGTTTCTGTACAGAAAAAAATACAGACTCACCAAGCAGAACAGACTTCTGTGGTCCATGCATTTTCCTGTGGTTTCGTTCTAACATAGACTATTTAGCTGTATAGTGCAACAACATGCTTTTATTCAACTATCAAAGAAAACCACATTGTTGACATGTAATAGAACTCATTTGTCAAGCTGGTAATTTCAGAAGAAATACTGCAAATTTTTGGGAGGATGAGAACAGAAGTGCTTTTAACACTTGCTTTGAACATAACAATCGAAGGCAGTATGGGGCTTGGAGAACTTCTCCTACAACAAACAACAGCTCGGACGTGGCTCCCCACACCACCCCCTCAGACACCAGCGCTGCCAACTCGGCCCCCGCCCTGGCCAGAGGAACAGACGATCCAGGAAGCTGGAAGCCCACACTCCGCGTGGGGCCTCAGGGGCAGTTCGGCGGAGAAAGCCAGGCGGGACACGGTGCCAGCAACGCCACTTCCCGCCGGGAAAACCGCGACGGGTCCCGGGGAGCGGCAGCGGAACCAGCAGCACCCGCGGCCCCTCACGGCCACTGGCCCCGCCAGCCGCGCNCTGTGGGAGTCGGGAGTGGAGGGAGGAGAAGCGCCCCGTGCTGTTTTTCGGTCTCCTTGCTTTGGGAGTTTGCTTGGCGCATTGGATGATCCCTGCGGGATGGCAATTGGGATGTGCTGTCTCTGATTTGCAGTGCTCGTGCTAATGCTGAGGTACTGCTGAAAGGCAGACTACAAGTGGTGTTGTTTGATATATAAATACAATTAGAGTTCGAACTACAGACTGGTTCCTAAAGCGTTTTGTTAAAATGGTGCAAATATTAAACGTATTTTTAAATATAATCACTTATTTTAAAATAGATTTTAATGAAAGGAACTGTCAAAGCCTTAAAAATAACCTACTATACTGCATATAAATTTGCTTGTAATATTGGCGCTATATGCATTTTCTTCTGAAAAGTTTTAAGTCCTTGACTAGTGAAGAATTGCACACTTCACCTGCCAAGATTTAACCAACTTGTTGCAATGTCATGACAGCTTTTGATAGTGGTGTGTTTTGAAGACAGAGATAATGTTCCTTGTTACTTTAGAAATGCTAACTATATTGATCAAGTGAAAATGCAGCAGTCCTCCCCAACTGCTGACTATTAATTAGACTGATTAAGAAGTCCAAACCAATCTGATAAATAACAAAAAGGTATGATACTGTTACTGTATCCTAAACATTTTGGATAACAAATTTGTGAAAGCTTTTCTAGAATACTTCTGTTTTGTTGGATTGCAGATTACTCTCTAACTACTTGGCATAAGTTATTAAGACAAAGTAATGTCAATAGTAATCTTATTCCATGAGAAGGGTTTTTTTTAATGTAAGTATATAGTAATTTACACCCTTTCATAAAAAAGGATGTATAGGTTAAGAAAATCCTAATGTTCAAATGGTAATCTTGTATGCATCTATATATATCAGTCAATAAGAATAGCCTTTTATTAGGAGGAATAAGAATCATGAACACAAAGGTTTTGAAGTAATGTTTTAAAATTTTCAATCTCACACATCAGTAACAAGGGGAAAAATATTTTGAGGTTTTGTTTTGGTTTTAATATTCCTTTACTTTCCCACATGCATGTTGACAATGGGGAAGGAGGCATGGTAAGACAGGTCACTATTGCTGTCATTGACTGTGGTCATACAGTTTAGATGTTTTCATGAATGATTGCAGCTCGATGTGGACCTTTCTAGAGATCGTGCATGTTTTTGCAAATCATCTTTGGAAAATATGCATACTGGCTTTCATAGGAATAAAAAAATCTTGGCTGGAAATAAAGTACAGGCTATGGCTTGAAGTATGCAACCTTTATTTAAGTCTTCACTTGAGGGTTTAAATTGCAAGGATGTTTTCTTATTAAACTAAAACTTCATTTTCTCTCCAGGTACTAAAAACAGTAATTTCACTTTCAAGAGCTCAATAGCATGACTACTGAGTTTTGCTGAAAGTTGGATGCTTGTTGACAAATTCAGTTTTGTGCTATCTTAAAACTGGACTTTTGAAGGCCAAGACTCCTTGCTTTTAGTTTGAGTACTTGTATATGAAGGCAAAAGGGAAAAATGAGGATGGCTGTTGTTCAGTGTTTGGTAATTATTGCTCTGTACTTTTATGCAGTTGTTCCCTTCAAAGTTTTTTTTAAAAAACATGTAAAATCTCTGGAAACTGGAGCTGTGATTTTCAGTACTTTTTCATTCTGCTCTGTTCAGGAAGAATACAATATTTGTATTTGGATACTTTCGAGTGATGGTTAAGTGATGTGACCGTTTGGATTTGCACACCAGTAGCCAGAGGAGTTCATATAGTGAAACATTTTATTACTATTGTTGTCCTTCAACTTATGTTGCTTTTTGTGTTAGAGAAGGTGAAGTGTCAAAGAAATGTCATTTGCATAAAAAATAGATAATTTATGCAGTCGTGTGTTCCTGGGGGTTCTTACCGTGGTTTTTGGAGCAGCCCTAAGAAAGTGGGATTGTCTGGAGTGTAAAGGACTCTGTAGTGAATAGTCTTTGAGCATATGGTCCCAGTGACTTAATATAGGGTGTTTCTGGGTAACACGTGTTTGACATAAGAAACAATACAGATTGGTTGAGTGGAGGCATTCTAGATAGGAACATGTATTTTATGTCCCAAATCCAACCTGCCAGCCCCCTGCTTTCAGTAGTCTGCTGTGTAATCATTATGTCTATTTGTTTTTTCAGAGCATACTGCCCTTTTCCTCACAGGTGAACCCATTTAGGCTGACTTACCTTTATCTCACTGGAAATAACTAAAGGAGTGAGAGGCGGAGGTTTGCTTGCCATGCCTTTTACAAGGAGGGCTTGATCCTAATTCCACTGAAGCCAACAGGAGTAATTCAGGTTTTTTCCAGTCCTTTAGAAAGAACTGCTCCAGAGACAAAATGCAATATTTTTGTAAATTGAAGTCAACAGACAATTTCTATGAGGTAGCCATCCTAGCCTCCCCTCTTTTAACTCAAAACTTCAGAGCTCGTATTTTGTCTTCTGACACCCTATGCAATTCACAAGGTCCTTTGTCTGACTTTTTGTAATAAACGTTGATTTTATGATATATGCTGGATCTACATGCTCTAGCTCTTCTGAGCCCTATTTAGTGGTTTTTTTTAATACTAATATCTTGTTTCTAGATACTTTGTGCATGCCTTTAATAAATTACACAAGTTACTTTTTATGTGCCCCATTTTTATTCCAGAGGAAAAAAGATGATTAACCTTGTGATTTAAGATTAGGAGAACTCACTGTTGTTGCTACTTTTCTTTGGGAACAGCGCAGCCTTCAGATTAGCTTTGTTATAAATATTTATTCCTGAGAAGTAAATTTCTTAAAATATTAGTTTCTCTGTTGCCTTGAAGCTGGCTGGGATGTAAGCCAAGAGTCTTTAAAACTTGCCGTTTCTGCATGCCAGATGATGTATTCCTGTGGCAAAAGTCCTTGGATGCCAGACCTCTGTGCCAAGGTAGCTTTGCAGGGGAAGGATGACAGTGCCCTCCCCAATACACTGTCCCACAGTGTCCAAAGGGGAAGAGCCAAAGAGAGGCCCCACAGGGCTGCTCCCAACTCCCTTGCACTCATTCCCAGGCCTGTGACTGCACTGCCTCAGCCACTCTGTTACTGTGGTGCATTTGTGATTTGAAGCATGGAGACACTAGCAGCATGTGGAAAGTGAAGTCACTGTGTTTTCCTTCTATTCTTTACACTGTAATCTTCATCCAGATGGAACTCTCTGGCATCGTTGTGTCCCTGGGAATTTTTCTTCTGAATCATGTCTTGTAGCCTTGTAGCTGCACATGTATCTGCACCTCCTTTCTGTTGCACATAATTTTCATATTACATGTTTTTGATAAAGATACATTTGTGTGCTTTCCATTTATATCTGCATAAACATTACTTCATGCACGTTGAAATTATACACTTTTTACATGGCATGTTTTTCTTTTGAAAAAAGCTTGTTCTGTGTATGTATGTGTATATCTGCACCCACACATACATATGAATAGGTGCAGGGCTACTCTGACGAATCCTCCTTTCAGTAACTGTGCATCGAAGTTGCAGGTCCAGTTTTCCAAATTCACATCAGATATTTTTATGGAGAGATTTAAATTGACAAGGAGTTTGGAATGGGGAGAGTTGTCTTCAGGGTCTGTTTTTTCAGTTTTTTTAAGGTGGTCCAGGATGTCTTAAATGGTGGAAAGACATTTGCATTAAAAGCCTGAAGCTCAAAGTCACTGTTGTCAACATCAACAATTATAAACCTTTCTCTTTTTCCTTCCTCCAAATGGTGCCTGCCAGAAATTTACAGTAGCTGAAGAATCTCAGGTAGAGGGTATATTTCTTTTACTTTCTTGAGACGTTGGAGACTGTATTCAGGTTTTCTCAGTGACTGTAGTGGCTGTAAATTTCTCTGTTGTGGTAGCAGAAACACTCAGATTTTTCTGAATCTGGTGAACCAGAGGTAATTAACCGGAACTGTCAGCAGTGCTGATGGGTCTTCAGGTTGTAATTAAGCTGATGTGGTGTCAAGCAGCTGCTGGGGTGGTCCCACTACTCTTTTCTTTTTCTGCTGCACCAGCTGTAGATAACAAGTGTTCCTTTCCAAACAGTTTTCTGACAGTTTGGTTCATTGTCGTGCTTTCTGCACAGTCTGAGTGCCAAGTGCTCAAAAAGAAGGGGAAGAGGGGACTCCAGTTACTTCTGGTTTGTCATGGAACCACCTGCCCTGAGACAGCACCGTAGTGCTGTTCTGAAAACCTGAGCAGCCCTGCCTTTATTCAGGCTAGTGAAGTGCAAGATTAATGACTTATGACAGAAGATTGTTATTTAACTATAAAAACTCTTATTTTTGCCTGTCACAGCCATGACTGTCTAGTGCTTCTGAATTCCAGCTACTTAAAATTCACTTTTAGTGCCACCTCACATTGCAGTCTAACAATCTGAATATGTGTAACCATCTAAGCATAAACCCAGCTATTTGTTCTACTCATATTAGTCTGCTAAGACATTTAAGCAAGGCTTCCAGCACTGGCTAAGATTAAAAATCCATCAACCCAAAAAAGCCAAAACCACCAACACCAAACCAGAGCCACAATGTGGTGTTGAGCCGTGTTGCACGGCTGGCTGTGCTGTTAACTCTGAGCCTGGCAGAAGTCATCCTGTCTGGGCACATGGAAGTCAAGGAAATGTCTCCAGCTGGAGTGAGGCCTTGCTGTGACATATTGCTGCAGAACCCAAAAATAGACCTTGATGGGTTTCAGTTATTAATATTTGCCCTATCCATGCTTTCTTCAGTGCAAAGGCAGAAGTATTTACCAAGAGGACAGCCTAATGTAGAGGTTCTTGTCTAGGCACTCTGGAAATTGAGGCTTGGGCCAGCATCTTCACTGGGAGGAAAGCGGGGTTTAAATTCTGTTTGTGTCACTGCTGTAGCCTGCTTACCTGACATCGTGTCCTTATTACAGTGCTGATGATTCCATATTTAATACCCCATTAGACTCAGGGTTGTACTTCTCATACATCTGTGGGAGTAGTTACGGGGATAGTTGGACTTGGGTATAATGACCTCTTGTGTAGTAGCTGCTTTGTGGTGTAAATAGCCCCAGCAGTTTTAGAAGAGGCTCTTAGCAAGGCCACTTACCATCAGAGTAAACTGCAAAGCTCGTTTGTTTTACTCTGTCTTCTTATGAGACACCAGGACTGTGATTGGAAGGGTGAAGTAAGATGCTGCTCACTGTACTGGTTTCATTCCTGTGAGCACTGAAAAATTCTATAGAAAACAAATGTGCTCTGCCAGTTAGAAAATGGATGGAAAGTGCTCTCAGATATGGTGTGATTCTCGGGGTTGTCCTGTGCAGGGCCAGGAGTTGGACTTTGGTGATCCTTGTGGGTCCCTTCCAAATCAGGATATTCCATGATTCTACCTTTTTTTTGTTCATGTGTTAGTTTGACATGTATGTTAGAGTCCTGATTGACTGGCCTGGCTGAAAATGTGTGTGCTGAATAACTTAACTTTGGAGGAATACTTTTTTATAGGTGGGAACTATATTTGCTTGAGAAAGTATATCAGAAGAAGACATATGTATTCAGGCAGATAATACAGTCAACATTTTGAGATAAGCTTCAGTAGCATAGCAGGCTAAGATGTTTATCAAGTTCAATTTATATGTGTAAACTGGTGTTGAGTCCGAGAGATAGCTTTGGATACATTTTCAGATGTTACAATCTATTGCATTAAATTAGCACTGGATGATAGTCAGCATCCTCTTTTATGACTTATCTAATAAACCAAAAATCTTACAGCATGCCACGTAAGAAGAAGACAACAGTTCATCTACTTTTTTGGGGAGAGAAATGGTTACAAATCTAATTCTTATAGCTGAAAAGGTCTGGGAGTTGGTTGGTTGGTTGTTTTTTAATGGAGAACTGTATAGCAATATATGAGTTTATTGAGCATAAGCAGAATTAAATCAAATTGGAGTTTGAAGGAATAGTTAAAGTGTAGTTAAGTGAAGTTTAGTTAGTGTATTTTACTGAGCTGTTCCTGTTTAACATAATATTTTCAGCTTCACTGAGCAGCTATCAACTATTACTAGATGCAGCTTAGACCAACAGAAAGTATACTTATCAAAAATTAAATTTACCTATGATATTGGTGGTTGTGTTATTTAGTGCTGCATGAAAAATGATTGCAAATGTTTGAGGCTTTTTTCCCCAGCTCATTAAAAGTTGGAATTTTTTTGTAAATATTCAGGAAATTTAACTTGAAAAGCATTATATGTGCACACTGTTTTTAAACACTTGTTTGCTTTTCCTCATAGCGGAAGAGACTGTGGAGTGCAGAATGCACACCCTTCCCAGATGAGACACCCCTACCTCTGAAAAAATCAAATCAAATGTCATCAGTGGCTGCTACTTCGATTTCCAATGCGTGGCTGAGGTGTGGGGATGGTTTTCAGAGCACTTCTATGCTGGAGGTAAAATACTGGCTTAATGGTGTAAGAAAGAGATGCAAACTGGCAGCTAATTTCCATGCTTGACTGAATAAAAAGATGTTGCCTTTTTTGTTTTTTCCAAATTAACAGCATATTGTTATAACTGTCAAAATAGACAAAAAAATTGAAAGCACAGTTGTCTTGTTAGTGTAACTTGCTGAGCATATGTTAATCGTTATGTTCTAGATAGCACTTATCACTTAGAAAATGTCAATAATATACTGAAGGATACAAAATTCGTTTGACATTTGAGATGGAGTGCTACATTTCCTAAAAAATATGGAACAAAGACTATAGTTTGCATCTGAAGCATGCTGTTACTACCCACTTTTGACATTTTAATGCTGAAAATACTGGCTCTTGTTCTTCTCAAGGTCACATGTGATTTCTGTCACAGTCACAATAAGTTTGTATGTTTAAAATCTATGAAAATTCAGCTTTTATTTTAGTGTTATCATGCTTTAATACCTCATTTATTATGTCACAATCTAGTAGAAGACAAAAATTAATTTGAAGTTGTGCTGCTGAGCTTTCGTGGGTGAATAACAACAGCTCTGAATATACCGATACGTTTTAAAATTATTTTTAATGTCTTTAGTGATTAAATCTTTCTCTTTTGAATATAGTCCCAGAGATGTACTAATAAGAAATCCAGGATTAAGAAGCATCTTGGACCACTGTTAACATCTGCTGAAAGTGCAGCAGGTATGTTATAATTATTTCATGTTAGCATTGTCAGAAGATTGTCACTTTGTTTTTTCCCTGTATTAAGATAGAAGTTGACTTAAAATACTTTCTTCTTCTGTTATTGTAATCAGAAGCTAATTTTGATAAGACACACACAGTCTCTTGCTGTTGAGGTTGGGCACTTCTGTTCACTCAGAGTGCCAGAAATACATTCTGAAAAGCTGCAGTCACTCAGCTATTGCTTTTGAACAGATGAAAGGAGCATCACTAATGCTGTATGTAGTGTGTGTTATAACAAGGATGGGATATTTAAATTCTTCATATTCTAACAGGACAGAATGAAAAATAACCCTTAGCTGTAAAAATTGAGGGTGAAATTATTCTGTCTTCTGCTAGAGAGAGACAAACAGGCATGAGAGAGAACATGTATTTTGTAAATATGAGCAACAGATACAAAAACAGAATTTTGTCAACCTCCTGCTTTTACAGTCTTCTATATGCACCTAAATAGTTCAATATTGTGATAAAAAAAACTCCAGGCAAAATGAGCAGGACTTACTGACTCCTTCCAGTTCTTTCCCTTTTTGAGCCTGGAGGAAAGAAAAGAAAGAGAGGGGTAGTAGCTTCTTTAGTCTCTATTTCTGCTTGCTCTAGCAGCTGTGCTGTTTCTGTTGGATCTAAGTAGGTGACCTACCAGGAACTTTTTATCTACTTTTTGGGGTTCTAGTTTTTCTAGATTTCTGAGAGGAACCTCTGTGTGTTACAGGAGGAGATGTGGTTGTGTTTCTATTGGGCCCTTCTGCCTAATTCCAAATCCCCAGTAATTGTCCAACTTTGTATTTATGTATAAAGTTTTAGCAGTGGTAAGAAGTGGAAAGTTCTGCCTTATGTTTACTAGTTCTGTATGCTCCGTGCTCTGCATGAATTGTTTTCTCCTTTTGTTATTAAAAATGATGGAGAAAGGTATTTTGAATTAAAATGGCTTCAAAAACACAATAGCTTTTCTTTGTAACTTCCGAAGTTGTTTTGCTATTTTTTCCCTTCCTCAGGAGAAAACTGGAGAGTAATCTCTAGTAATGAAATACTTTTATTTGTTTGAATGAAGTCAGAGAAATCCCAAACTCAGAATTCTAAGGACAGTCGTTATTTAAACCACTTACCGTTTTACAAGGGCACATGTGGGGGGGAGCATTAGGACTGTGTGTAGGGGACTTAATTTCAGACAGTAATGACTTGTCCTCACTCTGCTGAAGGACAGAGTGATAGCCTCATTGTATAAAATGAAGTGTTACCATTTATTATGGAGAACCAAAATGAAAATGCCTATGTGTGTGTATAAGAAGTATGTGTCTGATGCTTCAATATTAATCTCTGATGCCTAGTAATGGAATTGTTAATTTTTCTCATTAAAAATAGTATAGTTTAATTTTTAATAATTAAAAAATGTAACAAAGCTTCATTTCTGTAACAATCTAAATTTAACTTTTTAATAGAATCTGCTGCTGAAAGCTCTAGGGAAGCTGAAGATATAATATGGACATCTAGTGGCAGTGATTTTTCAGATGATGAAAATAAAACACTGATTCCAAGGTTGCACAATAAAAAAAGTCATGCTTCCAAAACAGAGGAATTGCCAAGCAGACATGATTTATTGTTGGAGGACAGAAGTGGCGAAGGTAAGTTCAAGTGCAAGCAGATTTATCAAGAAACCTTCTATCAACTTTGAGTGCTGTAATAAAAATACTCTGAGCTCGTTCTGATAAAATGACATGATCTGTTTTGATTAAATTGGTTGAGGGGGTTTTCTTCACACCCAGACTTTATCTGGGTATAGGGTAAGCTCTTAGTATAAATAATGCACAAAAACTTGAAACCTTGGAATAAAGGAGCAAAGTTGCAGAGATCATACAACATTGAGTAAAGCATGTAACTTCATTGTAGTTTTATTTGTATTATTTTCTTCTCTGCTGTGGTACAGATACTGGAGTTGTGAACAGCTTTCTCTGCCTGCCCTGTTCTGCTGGTGATATTGTCTGTATCTGCTGACTAGATGTCTCAGACTTTGCAGCTGCAGACGGCATGACGGTCTGTGGTGTGCATTTTCATTTTGATACACAGTATTCCTTGCTTCCTCTGTTAGCTGTACTGTGTGAACAGCCATGAGTTTGGTTCTTAGGTCTTCCTTCCTAAGTCATGGGGCATGAAATTAAAGGGGAGAGAAATTGAGTTAAAAGTGTGACGGAAGACAGAAAAATCTTTACTTATGTGCTTTATTATGTAAGTGTTAATTAGGAATATAATCTGTAAGTTGCATTAGAACTTGTTAGGAAGTATTTTCAATGTGAAAAATAATCAGGTTAGCTTTGTATTACATCAGCCAGATCTGAAGTATTACAGTTAGACTTCACATTTTGCATGTCTGGCAAAGTGTTCAAACACCATTATGAGCTAAACAAATGGATTGACTTACTTTTTGTGTGCATCTCTGGTTAAACATGCTCCTTAAGTTTAAAACAAAAATGCAAAATCTTTCTGCTTACATCCATATTTTTATCACCAATTTAACACTGTCATTGACATATCTGATGGTTATATTTTGTAATTCCTCATCATTTTTTAATTTTTGAAGTGGAAGAACTGCCCATTTTCCAAAGTGCAATCTCTTGGTGACCAGGAATTTCTAAACTGCCATTGGTATTCCATTGCACTTGTCCTCTGCAAGTAGGACCCTGCAGGTTTTAATCTTTCTCCTTTTTTTTGAGACAATACACAGACTTATTTTAATCTTGTAAGATAGCAAAGTTTAGTTTCCCTGTGTAATTGTAGAAACCTTGATGCATTGTGTATCCATTTGAAGAGAGAAAATCCAATAATTTCCTGTTTTTCTTCTAAACCCAAAAATATATTAAATGTGGTGGAGAGTAAAAGAACTGCCATTTCCATGCTATGTAAAGTAACTATTATACACTATAATTAAGGTATATATGTGTGTGCACATATAGATATTGTTGCAGGAGTGGCAACAGTAGCTGAAAAATTTTTTTAAAAAGTGACATTCCCTTTCGTGTGAAGTACTTCCATGTGACAAGGTAAAATGGGGTGTCTTGTATTTTATTAAGGAATTTATACTGCTGTCACAAGTTCTATGCAATTTGTCACACAGCTTCAAGAGAAACCACTTTGTGCTACCTGGTCACTGATGTCTGTGTTTAAAATTTCTGATGAAGCTTCCTTCTAGTTAGAAACAGCAATGCATTCATGTGTGTGAAACACACAGAGCTCTGTGTTTGTCTGGGTGACTTCAGAGTTTGGAAGTTGGATGAAGAAACTAGTGATTTAGACTGTAGTAGCACCGCCAAGTCCAGAAGGTACTGCCACAGTTTCATGGATATGGACAAATGCCTGGAGTGTTCTGCAAGTGTCTTGTTTCTCTGCTGCCTCTCCCCCATGACTATTCTGATGTTAGAAATATGACATTTACAACAACAAAAAAGCAAAACCAAAAAACCTCTTCCTTCTCTCTTGAACGTACTCATTTGTACAAAATACATCAAGATTATCCGTCTCAGCACCTTGTGGTATTTGGGCCTGAAGGCCGGTGAGGCTGCTGTTGCAGTTCAGGTTTCCATTGCCTGCGGTAGATCCTTGGAGGTGTGAATGGACTTTTGGAATTGCATTAAATACTATCTGGTCATGAGGATGGTGGAAGAAGAGTTCTGCATTTCTGTCTGCATCTCTGTTTATTGCCATTTTGTTTTAGGTTTGTTACTTTGTTTTGTTTAACTCCGTCTTTTCTTTAGCCTGTTTCTATTAATTTATCCTAAGCAATCCTCTCTGTGCTTAGAGGTTTGGTTTGCAGACCTGTATATTTAGGCATGGTGTTCTAGGAGACGATCTTTTCTAGATGAAAACTAGCCTTTTCATTCCTCTGTGAGGGTTACCACTAATAGCAGATGTTAACTAACACTGTTTGAGTCATTTGGTTAGAACAGCTAATTCTGAACAAGCACACTTGGAAAATCCAACACAACTGTGCAAAAAAATGCCCCTAACTAAACCATGGAAAACTAATAACCAAAAAACCCGCCCTATGTACTTAGACAATTAAATGTACTGCCTCTCTGCAGACAGTACTTCAAAATATTCTTTTTGCATGCAGTTTTTCTTTCTTCACAGAAGATTTTCTGCTAGTAGGATTTAGCTTTCATGAGTGACAGAACCACAGTGACAAAAGATCAGTTGAACATAGGTAAAAAAATGTTACATTTTTTCGCCAAGTTCATGATAGCTGTAGTATTAATCTGACTTCGTGCTTATGGTGATTAAGAACAAATTGTTTTTACCAATATTCTATTTTAGATGAGTTGGAGTTCATCGATTGGGAGAAAGATAGTGATTCCACCAATAGGTGTAATGAATCAGACAAAGATGACAGCTTACTAGAGATATCAGACTCGGACTCTTGCACAAATATTAATTGTCTGCCTGTCAAAGAAGAGCATGATGAGCTTTGTAAGGTAAGAAACTGTTTCAAGTTCAAGAAAAAAGCTTCTGATATAGTTATGACATGTATTCAAATTTGATTGCATTTAATTCAGGGAAATGAGAGGATGTTGCTTACCTTCTCTCCAAAAGGAATTCTGTATGCAAGAATTTCAGGGCATTTTCTCTGGCTGCCAGATGTCAAAAACCAAGCAATGAGCCACACAGAGCTTGGTAGCATGGTCACTGAATCACAGGATGACTGAGGTGGGAAAGTGCCTCTTCAGATTTTCAAATAACCCTCTGCTCATAGCAGGGTTATTTGAAACTGGCTGTTCAGGGCTGTGTCTGGTTGGTCTTTGAGTATCTCCAAAAGTAGAGACTCCACAACTTCTCTGGGTGACGTGTGCCAGTGCTTGGTCACCTGTGCTGTAAAGGAGCTTGTTCCTATGCTAAAATTTAATTTCTTGTAGTTTCAGTGTGTGTGCAGTCATCAGATGGGTAGGTTTCTCAATAGACATGTGATGATCTGAACTCTCTCCAGTCCCTGGCTGCCAGTGACAAGTTGATGCCCAAATTTCCTGTAGTGTGGTGGGTGAGCCAGTTTCCTATTTCCCTTCAGTGCTTGGAGATTGTGACTACCTAAAAATGCAGATATGTGGAATAGAGTGTGTTCTGAGGTCAATGATGAGGTATGGGACTAATTACAGTACTCCCTTTTCTGTCATGAGGATTGCAGAGATTGGAAGAGGACAGCAGTAAAAATTGAATCTTAATAAGTTTTGGTACCTTTTTTTTGTTACTGTAGAAAACATGTTTATTTATAACAAAGGCATTCCATTGTGTCAACTGTAGATCTTCATTTCGTATCTTACAGTGAAAGGACTTGTGTTAAAAGACTCTGAATGTGATAGACCCCCTAGGCCAAGGTAATTTTTGGAATGGACTGCGAGTCAGTGTCCCTGGTGGTGCTTAAGGATAGAGCGAATGTCGCACGTAGTGCCATGGTCTAGTTGACATGATGGTGTTCAGTAGAAGATTGGACTCGGTGATCTTGGAGTCCTTTTCCAAGGTGATGGATTCTGTGGTTTACTCTCTGGTGCTGGAGGCTTGTGCCGCTCTCCCCGGAGTGATGGAGAGGCCACAGCCGGCCTGCCCAGAGGCCGGGGCTGGCGCAGGTGGGCAGGGCAGAGGGGCTGGACTGGGACCCCGCTCAGAGGAGCCCCGCCGGAGGAAAAGGGCAGCGCTCTCCTGGCAGCCGGGGAGGCGTTAGCAGGGAGCGGGCGGGTGGCGGAGCGCCGGGAGGAGCCCGGGATCCGTGCCGGAGCAGCCGGCAGAGGGCACCGCAGGCTCGGCAACCTCGGCCGGCCGTGGGAGTGGGGACGGGGAAGGCTGTTAGCGAAGTGTATTAAAGCCACACTAAAACTCATTTAACCTTATGTATCGACTCTGTATTAAAATCCGCGTGAGTGAGTGTGGGTGGAGTGTGACAGCGACTTCTGCTGGCCCAGGAGGGAGAGCAGCCTCCAGTTTCCTCATGAATCAGCCCCATCGCAGGGTCCCGCTGCCTTGCTGGGGCTGGAGGGTGAAACTGTGTGTCCGGCAGTGGCCCCTCACTACAAGAAGGACATTGGGGTGCTGGAGCGTGTCCAGAGAAGGGCAGCGAAACTGGCGAAGGGTTTGGAGCGCAAGTCCTACGAGCAGGCTTAGGGAATTGGGGTTGTTTAGCCTGGTGAAAAGGGGCGACCTTACTGCTGTCTACAACTACCTGAAAGGAGGTTGTAGCCAGGTGGAGGTCAGTCCCTTCCCTTAGGCAACTTGTGACGGGACAATAGGACATAGTCTTACTCTGCCCTGGGGGAGGTTTAGGTTGGAAATCAGGAGGAATTTCTTCACAGAAGGGGTGATTAGACATTGGAATGGGCTGCCCGGGGAGGTGATGGAGTCACTGTCTCTGGAGGTGTTTAAGGAAAGACTGGACATGGCACTTAGTGTGCTATGGTCTAGCTGACATAGGGGTGGTGTTGGGTCATAGAATGAACTCGATGATCTTGGAGGTCCTTTTCCTTATTGATTCTGCAACTCAGTGAAGATGTGTGACCTGGCTCTCATCTGGCTCTTGTGGGTATAAGTCCCGCTTTAGCATCTGTAGCTCAAACTTGAGCAAGGAGTAGTGAAGTGTTTTCAGGTTTGAAAAACTGGTTTGATATAGCCCAAGTCCCAGACTGCAACATCAGAAGAGACTGCACAGTCCTCGTAAAGCTGTGAAAACAGAACTAGGATTTATGCAAGTGGTTGTTTTTATTATACCAGCATGACTTACCCTAGCGTATGTGGAAAGTTGGATAAATGAGACACATTCATATTAGAAAATGATGCTCATGAGAGTTTTTTTTAGGATGCAACTATACTGTAATAAAAAATTCTTAACCCTAACTATAATAGTTATGCTAGTATAAAAGATGCAGGTACATTGGGAATCTGAGAATGTCCCTACAGATTTCCAACCTCCCCATTCCCAGTTGGAGTGCCACACTGTGGGAATTTTCCTGGGTGGTCAGCCTCACCAGAAAACTTTCTTCTGGGAATTCAGTGTATGCAGGAGGGGAAATCCCCAGTGATAGCTGTGCCTGTTGCAGTCTTTGTTTTGCTTTACTCTGGATATGCTGTTTTCCTAGAAAAAACTGCAGGCAAGCTGTTTGAGAGGTTTCCAAGAGAGAATAGAAAAGCAGTATTCACTATAGGAGGTCATTTGCTGTATGAGTATTCTTTAAAAAAGCCTTTTAATTTTGTGGCCTAGTTTATGGTGAGGGAAGGGGAAAAAAGCCAAATGTTGATGTATCATAATTTTTGTGGTATTTAGTAAATCTTTAGAATTTAGTGGAGTGTGTGGATAATCAAAAGACCATGAAATTTATTTTACCCCGCTTCAAAATACCAAGAGGTTCTGGAGGTTTAGGATTACTGCCAAAATATCTTTATGGTAGTATTTACCCTTGGTAGTGAGTGCACTAGGTTTCTACTGGGAAATATCGTAAGATTACTATGTATGGCTTCCTTCTCTCCATATACCAGTATATCTACTTTAAAAATTGTTTCTGTTTGGTGATAATTAATGACATAGAAAAGCTACATGTATTATTTTGGTTGGAAGATGAAACTCTTGCTTATCTTCAGGGTGTAAAGCTACAGTCACGATTCAGTTTATGTTCCAAGTCCCTGTGCTGTGTCTTTCCTATCAACCATCCACTTCTGATGTGTAAAGCTGCTTGATAGAGGATAATGAGGAAGGCAAGTTAAAGCTGGTCTTGTGGTGAGGAGCTGTTACCTAATTTTTGGTTTCTGCTCAATTCTTGCAGAAAGCTGTGCAAGATATGACAGGGCCATGGTTTACTTTCCTTTGGATATTTTGGGAGGATGGGAGAGTGACTTTGTTAGCTTTCCTTTGATCTATAAGTGGTTGAATTTTTGTTTTAAGATGTTGCAGGTTGAAGATCTGACAAGGACTGATCGCAGATGGTTCTATTTCTAGAGTTCCTTGGCTTTTGGTTGCCAGTGGTAGATGCCTAGGGGGAACATCTTTCTTGGAGACCATGGTACTAAAATAAAGATGAAGCATTTTTTCAGAATACATATTCTCCAGAAGAATATCACATAATGTCCTCAAAATTGAAAAAACCTTATTTTTATGCATTGATAGTGACTACTTTTTGCTAGACTTGTGTAGAGACCTTGTCTCAGGGGCTGAAGTTCCATATTTTGTAAGAATTGTTCATCTCCAAATTATTTTTAACTTCTAAATATTTAATGCTAGGAATTAAATGAAAATGAGTGCTCCTGTAGGTAAATTTGTCTTCTCTTATACTTTTAGAAAGTATAGTCTTTTCTTTGTTCTATATGTTACATCTAATTATCAGTTTCTGATGGGTAGCCAGAATTGCTTGCTTTATATGCAGAACCAAGGAGATTTATCCCAGAATGGTGTGAGGAGAATTTTTCTCCCTTTACATTGTTGATGTGTAGGAATTAGATAATCTTATATTTTTTCTGTGCAGCATTAATAAAGCTTAACTGGTTATAGCAGATCCTCTTATTGCAGAGTACACTAATAAGCTTGTCTGCCGATCTTAACTTCTGATTTGGATAAAAATTCTTCAAAAAGTCACACAGTTAAGAGCTTGTTCCCTTTATATCGTAGAACTGTAGAGTGGTTTGGGAACCTTAAAGATCATACAGTTCCAACCCCCCTGCCACGAGCAGGAACACCTTTCACTAGACCAGGTTGCTCAAAGCCCCATCCAATCTGGCCTTGATCAGTTCCAGAGGTAGGACATCCACAGCGTCTTTAGGCAACCTGTTCCACTGTCTCACCACCCTCAACAGTAAAGATTTTCTTCCCAATATCTAATCTAAACCTACCCTCTTTCAATCTGAAGCCTTGTCCTGTCACTTGTAAGAAGTCCATCTCCAGCTCTGAGGTAGGCACTGGAATACATGTAGAGTGGCAGTATCCCAAAGTATTGTGCTATGTGAAGACAGACAACTGAAAAAGATTTGCTGTATTTTTGTGTTTCAAAAATCTTAAATAAAGCATCATCATATATATTCTCAGCTCTCTCTAGTGCTGTTGTCCATGTGCTCTGTCAGTGGGTAGTCTGATGTGATGTTGGTGAATATTGTGCATAAGATTTATTTTTGGGTTTTCCCTGGGTGATGAACAATAGGTTCTTCCTGTACATGGATATATACAGGTCTGTGTCTTTTACCTGAGGCTTTCTGATCTTTCAAATTAAGGTTTATTCAGTTGCTTAGTTCATTGATTTATTACTGTCTTAACTTTGTTCTTAAAAAAAAGCCAAAACAAACTTTTGTCTTTGTGTGGTATTACTTTGATGGGGATTCAACGTGCTTAATGAAGAGGTCACTTAAATGTTGAGTAGGCCACGATTTTGCTGTTATTTCTAGACCTGCTTTTGTGTCCTTGCTTCCTTGATCCACTGTAATGGTAATTATAACTATCATTGGCTTGGTAATTAGAATTGAGTCTAGAACTATTGTTGTGTAACACAATTTAAGAGGTTGTCTCAAGGCAGGGGATCATTATTATGGCAAATGAAATTTGTGTCATCCTGTCAGACTGATGACTTAACACTGATAAAGGGTGATGATATGACCATGTTATTGTAAGCACTTACTTTTGTCAGTCCATTACTAAAGGAAGTGTATTAGAATATATACAGAATACTCACAAACTTACAATTATTTCTAAGTGTGTAGTTCATGGAATAATTCAGGTTGGAAGGAACTTCAAAATGTCTTCAGTTCAGCCTGAACAAAAAGGGCTCAGGTGCAAGGTCAGACAAGGTTGGTTAGGGCTTTATCTGATTGGATCCTGGAAAACTCTTAGGGATAGAGACAGCATAACTATCTGGACAGCATCCTTTGCCCTTCCTGGCTTTTCTCTCCTCTGTCTCTCCAAAGACCTACTTCTCTGGGTAGGAGTGGTGTCTTCTAGCAGATCTGTTCATGTGGGCTTTTTAGGCAAGACCTATAAATCAGCAGATTGCAAGTCGATAGTGGTACAGAAACAGACATCTTTTGTGTTCATATTGGTGAGGTGGAAAGATTTATACCTGAATGACCAGGCAAAACTGAACTTGTACACCAACTGCTTTCTGCTGTATCCCATCTAGAGGAGCGTTTCTGCATCTTCTGGTCTAAAAATGAAGCCTTGAAGCCTTTTTCATTAGTCACAGACAGTATTTCCCCTCTCAACTTTTTTTGTTTCCATGATTTGCTCAGATTATCAGAATAGGAAACAGGATGCTTCTGGGTAGATGTAGCTATCTGAATTATAACCATTTTTTTCTTAAGTTAACAAAACAATGTAAAACAACAGTGGAACAATAATAGTTAAATAATGACCTCTTTAATTTTAAAACTGGATTGAAGACACTAGTTCAGCTAATATCTAACTGGGTCAGATGTTCCTTGCTTTGATGAATTAAATTATCTTTGGAATATTTTTCTTTATAATTCCAAGACACGGGAGTTTAAATTTCGTTGTAGCTGAATTGGCTTATTATCCTCCTTATGAATGACACGGTCATTCATACGAAAGTCTTGATACACATTAAGTGTCTTTCTGGTGGTGTAAAAATGTTGGACGTCCATGATGCCAATTTTGAAGGAAGTGTCTCATACTTGTGTATGTGTGCTCTTGTTGGTGATTCAGAGTGTTGCTGAGGTAGCTGTACTTTTTTTGTGCCTGGTTTGTGAAATTCCTGGATGATTTATTAACCAAGTTTAACAGACTTCTGTGTACTGCATTCTGGGTGTATGAAATCTGATGGATCAGCGTGGCTATCACAGTGACATAAACAGAATTTAGACCTTCCTGCCTTGAGCTGCCATTCCTAGACTGTATTTTTATGTTGTTTGAAGCACTGAGCTGTTTGTGCATGCTTAATCCAGACCATCTGCTTTGTTTAACTTAAGGCTTCATCTGAGCCCCATATTCTTTCTTACACAGCTCTGGAGAGCAACAACTTTAAGCACAGCTGACAGCATTGCTATCTTGACATCCATGTATTGAATGCCCCTCTCTTTGTGGTCTTCCCCTCCTCCCCATGTTTTCCTGCTGCTTTAGACAAGATTCAAGGGGCTTGTGTTAGTTTTCTTGCAGCTGCATGCCACAAGAGGCATCTGTGTTTCCTCAGGTCTGGTGCTTCTTGGCAGAGTGGCTCTTCACAGAACCACAGAGGATCTTCAGGAGTACCAGGGAGAAGCAAAGCAGTGTATGTTTGCTGTGTCAGGGCCCTTACCTCCTTCTAAAGAGGCAAGGCAAAGAAAGAGGGTCTCCTCTGTCTCCTATTGGTAGCTTGCCTAGTGCTACAGCAGAAGAGGCTACAGAGCAGAGCAGGGTGTGCACTGTTGGGAGTACAGTGCTCTCATCTGAAAGGAGGGAAAGGATAAAGCCAGAGGAGTTAACAACATTAAGAGGAACTTAATGTCTTCCTGGTTTCTTCACCTCTGATGAGGCTTTCTGTTGTCTGCCTTTGTAGATAATTTCCTAATAGTTTTGTGCTCTGGAGAGAGCTGTGAACACAGTGAGAAAGCTGCTGGGTTTTGATTTGTCTCACTTGGTCTTCCAAACTGTCTCAGGAATCCTCAGGCTAAATTGGAAGAGATTAGTTTGAATTTTTGGAAATCCTTTTTTGAAGGGAATAGTGGAAGAGAAATTTTAGTGGAATACATAGGACCAGTCATAATTTCTTTTTCTTATAAGTGTGCTTTCTAAGTACAGTGGTTCTGGAAGGAGACCTGAACAGAGTAGGTTGGCTAATGGCTTGAGTCCTCTAAAAGCCTTTGATTCAGACTTGTTGTGTGTTATTGTTTTGTTTTAAAAATAATTTTATGGTATTTTTGTGGCTGTTTTGTCACCCATCATGTCAATTCACTGTATCAGGCAAAGGACCTTAAATATCAGGTAGAGTAAAATTCTTTTTTACTACTACACGTTTGTTGCATCCAGTTCTGAAAAAAACATTTCGTGTCCTTTTAAGGTTCCTAGTGCAGTTGCAGCTTCTGTCCTTTCACAAGTGGACCTTACTGGTGTTGGGGTTTGTGACAGCAGTGCAAGAAAGACATAAATGCATGACTACCTCAAAAAAAAGTGCCTATAGATTGGCTATTAAGTGAAAATAAGACACTTGAATGTCCAATGTCATCAAATTCCTGGTAGGACAAGTAAAGCATGAGGTAGACCAAAATCATTCAACTATCCCTGTATTTAGGCTTTATCTTATGAGTTTCTTGTCACTTTTCATGAAAACCCAGAACTGTTCCTTTTGTAGTAAGAGCTTTGTAGAATCTAGTGAATTGTGAAAATCTGGAAATAAATTTAGAATACCTTAGAAAACAGAGGAAGACCAAAGTTTAGAAGCTATTCTATACTAACCTCAGGGCTATTAAAAACCCTGAGGTTTTTCAAATGTGTTTCTGTCTTTAATGGATGAAATTCTTGTATATCTCTGCTTGTTTTTATCTCATTTGGAAGAAGGCAGTTATGTGAGGAGTTTTTGTTTTGTGGGTTTAAGTCATGGTGCTGTATCTTTAGCTTGGAAAGAATGTAGTTTGGTGGTATGGGAAACATAACTTTTGTTCCTGGCTCCCACTGCAGTGTCTAAGTGTTTTGGATAGGTAAGAGGAATAAATGGGGGCAGAACAAATGGAAGAAAATTGAGAATGTTTAATTATAAAACTTTAAATTTGGAGGTATGAAATGTGCAAGCAGTTGACTCTCTTGGCGACAATAAGAAGAGACTGGAATGGAGTGAAATCCTAGTATCTCTCATATCCAGTTTGACAGGGTCTGTGTCATGTTCTATGATAAACAGTTTCTATACAAATGTCTGAATCATCTCTAGATGACAATTGAGATTTACAGTTCTCTTGTTATCAGGACACTCATGTTCCAGACTAATAACCCTGGTGACTGATTAACCCTTTCTGTGGAAGTGGTCTGTAATGGTGGGTTCTAATTCCATACCAGTAATTTGTTAAAGAAGATTTTTCCTGCTCTGCAGAATCTGTTAACATTCTCATGTATGGGCCAGTTGCAGACAGCCCTGCTACATCTGTTTTTATCCCCTGTAGGATAACACTGTTTACCTTCAGCCCAGGGCAGCAGCCTTGACTACTTGATGGTTTTATCTTTGTCCTTGATCTCTCTGGAAATACGCTGTGAAATTGTTACTTCATATGATATCTTTCCCACTACTCACAACTTCAGCCCAACTTTATTATTCCAACTTCCTGGATACATGAAGAAGCTGTTGCACATGGCTGTTGATTCACTGCTCAGTCCCAACACAGTGGCATTCTTTTTGACTCAGTCCCAGTCATTCTCTTCCCACTCTGTCTCCTCTTCCCAGGACAGTCACTATTTCACTCACTTGTCCCCGTTCACCTTCACCTGGTCATTGCTTGGTCTCACCTCACTGGTTCTCTCTTGCCTAATATGTTTCTGTCCTGTGCCACCAGACACACTCATCTGGTTGCAACTCTTCAGAAACAGTGACTGCAGCAAACTTGGTATTTTGCAGGCACACTGACACCTTCCTGTGCATGGGAAAGGGAACATTGAAGCTAAGTGAGAAAACCAGACTGGAAGTGTCTGCTAGTGAAGGCAAATACGATGGGCATCATCCTGGCATAAGTAGTCACGGACAAGAAGAGTTGAGGGGTTTTTTTGGTCTTAAATACTCTGAAAAGCTGCTAAAACACTGCAACTTTAAAAATCCATGAAGTTTGCACATGAACTACTATCCACAAGTAAATTTTGGTCCTCCTATTTACAAAAAAAAGGTGCAGTGGAACTAGAAAAGCTTGAGAGCAAGTTGATATGAGTGAAAAATTCCACAGAATAGAAATGGTCAGCCTCAGGAAGTGCTTGCTGTGGAGAGGACATGAAACCTATGTATGCCTCACAAATAGATAAGTAAACAAAATTACTGGGTATTCTATAGAACTAGGAGACGATCAACTGAAACTAGCAGGCAGATTCAACACTAAAAAGGAGTTGATTCATCCCATCATATGAGCTGCAGAGCTCCTTGCCATAGGACGATATGAATGTTGAAAGATGACATGGGTTCAAGACTAATTGGACAAACTCATGGTAAACAAATCTGTTAAGAATTAAATACAAAGATCTTGCCTCTATTTGTAGCCACTAACTGGAACCAGGAAGACTGTTCTGTGGCAACATTGCCATATGCTTGGCTCGTTTTAAACTCTTCCCTAAATAATTGTTGGAGAGAAACGTAAGGGGCTAGTGTGATCCTGGGTAGATTCCCCTACAGCTATTCCCATGCTTGTGTGCTGTGGGCTTTTCAGCATGTATGAGTATTGTCCTTTTTACCATTGTCACTCTAGGTGCTTTCTCTGTGGAGCAATTGCGAGGTCACATAGCAGGAGATTGTGTTGCAAATGGGTCTCCACTTGGTCAGTGGGTACCCTTTGTAGCTGTAGTTCTTTACCACCTGGTGCTCTCTGCAGGGTGTTTTCTCACATAGTCTAGTTTATGCTTACCTCATGGTTTTAATACAGTTTTCTGTACAGACATAGGGAAGGAGAGGAGCTTTTAAGCCAGACTTGTCTGGAGAAGAATTTAGCTTCCCTGGAGTGAGCTAGTGATGGGCTTCAGATTTAAGTTTCTTTAATTTGCTTGATTGGGTGAGAGAAGTGCAAACGTAAGTTTGGGCTTTCTTTTTTGTTTTTCTTTTTTAATTGAAATCTTTATTTTTTATGACTAATTTAAAAAGCACTATGGTTTTCTTTTTTTATACATAAACATTTGTTGAAGTACATTGAAGCATTAAAATAATTGGTGTTGCCGAGTTGTGAATCTGATATGTTCCAATCATAAATTGATTTGTCTAGGATATGAAGCACTCAGGATCTTCTGGGATAGGAGAACAGCATAACTAATGGTATAAAAAGAATAAATAATACAAACCCACAATACTGAACTTTCTTTCTGAGGTAAGCAGAGTAANAAGCAGAGTAACTGCAGACCCCTTCGGGAGCATGTATGTAAATTCATCAGTGTATAATGGTGTGGGCTGAAGCTGGAAGTAGGTGTATAACACTAAAGTAATAAATAATATGTTCTTTGTATTCTGACGACACAGGATTATTATATTGAAGGTTCATCTAGCTCAGATCCTAAATTATAATAGTTTTTCTTATACTATGCTAAATGTTATGCTGTAGAAGATCTCTGTTGCAGTTCAGGTGCTTTCTGAGCCAGATTTGCATTGAGGTTATTTCATCTGAGAAACATTGTGAGTTTTATCCTATCTACCTGAGTAGGTAACTCAGTCCTTTTCTGAACCAGTTAAAGTTCATGGGCTCCAGACTTTTGGTGGGGGTGGATCCCCCAATCTAATAATGCATTATCTGTTTAAAGGCAGAATTTGAAAAAAGACCTTTTGGTTGTAGCAATTGCAGATAAAGCATCATATTGACTTTTGCCTTCTTTTCGCAGACGTGTACGGAGAAAAGAATTAACAATATTGTGTACAGTAATGTAACAGTTGTACAGAGCTGCTTGTAAAACCAGATTATACAGCTGTATACCAGGAAACTTTACAGATGGCGTGCTTTGACTTACTTATTCCTCCTTTACAGGCCTCAACAGCATGATCCTTATAAAATAAGATACTTGTGGTGTGTTGAGAGAGTATAACTTTTTGTATGGTGTTTGCTTACTGGTTTGGAAAGGAAGGGCCAAAGCAGCTCTTTGGACTAAGAAACTTTGTCATTAGCCTCAGCCTGTAGTAACTGGAGGAAGAGATAGGAAGAGAAAGAGCAAACCAAACAACAGCAACAACAAAAAAAATAA
>WEIV01009025.1:4828-18780 GCA_013390005.1 Calyptomena viridis | reverse complement strand
ACAAACCCACAATACTGAACTATCTTTCTGAGGTAAGCAGAGTAACTGCAGACCCCTTCGGGAGCATGTATGTAAATTCATCAGTGTATAATGGTGTGGGCTGAAGCTGGAAGTAGGTGTATAACACTAAAGTAATAAATAATATGTTCTTTGTATTCTGACGACACAGGATTATTATATTGAAGGTTCATCTAGCTCAGATCCTAAATTATAATAGTTTTTCTTATACTATGCTAAATGTTATGCTGTAGAAGATCTCTGTTGCAGTTCAGGTGCTTTCTGAGCCAGAATTTGCATTGAGGTTATTTCATCTGAGAAACATTGTGAGTTTTATCCTATCTACCTGAGTAGGTAACTCAGTCCTTTTCTGAACCAATTAAAGTTCATGGGCTCCAGACTTTTGGTGGGGGTGGATCCCCCAATCTAATAATGCATTATCTGTTTAAAGGCAGAATTTGAAAAAAGACCTTTTGGTTGTAGCAATTGCAGATAAAGCATCATATTGACTTTTGCCTTCTTTTCGCAGACGTGTACGGAGAAAAGAATTAACAATATTGTGGACAGTAATGTAACAGTTGTACAGAGCTGCTTGTAAAACCAGATTATACAGCTATATACCAGGAAACTTTACAGATGGCGTGCTTTGACTTACTTATTCCTCCTTTACAGGCCTCAACAGCATGATCCTTATAAAATAAGATACTTGTGGTGTGTTGAGAGAGTATAACTTTTTGTATGGTGTTTGCTTACTGGTTTGGAAAGGAAGGGCCAAAGCAGCTCTTTGGACTAAGAAACTTTGTCATTAGCCTCAGCCTGTAGTAACTGGAGGAAGAGATAGGAAGAGAAAGAGATATATTTTCTCTTATATAGATTGTGGGGGAATGTTGGATTAAAAAATATCAGGTTATGTAGACTTCTTGAAGGGTAGATATTTAGGACGAGGAAATAAAATAGGACGTAATTGCCACTCTTGTGGCTAAAAAGCAATGAGCTGGACAATAGGTAAGACTGCTTTTGTTGTTGTGTAAACTAACAATGTTTGTACATGAAACAAGTCTGGAAAAAAGTGCAGGAGGGTAATTATTCACCTCTGCTTTGTAACCTTTATATGCACTTGAGTCTAGTTTTCCTATACAAACAGGAGAGCTATATTTGTTACTTACATTATGGTTGACTTGCGGTTTACATTACTTATAATTTAATGATTCTGTGATGCTTTTCTTATCTGTAAAAGCATTTCATTGTTAAAAATTTAGCACTAACCACAGCAATTGTGGAAGATAAAATTAAGTGGGCATCAGAATAGGGCAGAGAATCGGGTTTGGGTCCTTTTTTTTTGCATGGCTTTACAATTTTAGATAAATGGTTCCCATACATACTGATGGCTTCTCAAATCTAATGAACTCAGAGGAGAAACTGGGTGTGCTAAAGTAGCTGGTTTGGTGTTTTCAATGTTAAAAGAAAAAAGAAAGCAAGCCTGAACATATCACTTTTGTTGATAATGAAGATGCTGAGCTGATTCATCACTTTAAAATGTGAGTCTAAGTGAAAAATATTGCACTCGTTTTCTCCTTGTAGATGCTGAGTATAAATATTTAAGTTATTGTAGTGTGTTGTGTTCGGACGCAAGTGGAAGAAATCATAATTGGGGAAATAATGGAAAAAATGAAAATACAATAGAAAAGAAAACTAGAACATGATTTTATATAGGATTGGAAGGCAACAACTTCTTTGCCACACTTTTGTGGTACAAGTCACTTTTTAAAGGCACGAATGACAGTAAGATTTGAGGGGGAGGAGTTGTACTATGCTATTATAAAGTACTCCATAATTTTTTGTTGTGTATATAACTTTCCTGCTATTTTGAGCATCTTCAGGTTGGCTTTTCTGCACATTTAATGCAGGAGTTGCTTGTGGATCATGACTTCAAAAATTGGGTTGTGAAGAAACAAAACTTCTTGTATCTTTAGATGTGAATGGCAGGGTTTTCAAATACTATTCAGCTGTTACTTGCTATCAATGAATTTGTAAGCATTTTGGAAAGTGGTGGTGGAAGTCTTCTCGCTGCCTTGCATGCTCCAGAAGCTCTGAAAAGTCAGAAGTAATAATGTAGACAATAATCATTAGCCTTTGACACATTTGTGATCCTTGTCATCATCCTAGAGCTGAAAAAGTAAGACTGCTGGTGATGTAATGTGTGGTGGTTTATTTTCATGTTTCGAGCAGGGGAAGATGATTTAAGACACTACTGAATGCTAATTTCTGTTGCTTTGTTACCATGCATTTTAAATGGAAGAACAGCAAATGGATTTAATTTTTGAGACTAGCGGCCAGTAATTGTAAAAATTCTCCATCTGCTTGTTAGGAGCACTATGCTCTGCTTTTAAAAGGAAGGAAGATGATAGTGTAGCTTCTTTTGCTCATCTGGAATGAACTAGAATGAATGGATGAAATGTTCTGAAGGAGATCCCCCAAGTGTTGGCAGTATTGTAGGATTTAATTGCAAGCAAAGTATATTTCCGTGTATTTTTTCCATCAGCATTGTGACTTTTTTAAAAATGCACTTCGTTGCTTAGGCTCATTAGCTACCACAAAGTCATTGAACAGAGGTTGCCACTTCCTTTTATATTTTTTGGTACAGTTCTCAGCATAAGTCATTAACTTTTCTGAGACTTCTTTGAATGTTGCAGCAATAATCAACCATGTGGCTGGTGACCCACCTGCAGTCCCTTCTAATTACTTTCTTTGAGGATATTAAAGTTATTAAGAAGTTCTACAGTATTACCAGAGTTATGCAGAGTTTGCTTTAAAAGTGTTTGGACTTATTTTCTGGAGAAAAATTCTATTGACCGAGTAAGTCAAATAATGCTCCCCTGGGAAGTTCTGGAGTTGCGAGTCCACCTCATTCTGGAGGAGTATATCAGGGAAGAAGTATTCACTTGCTTTGTGCTTCTTTGCTTTATGCATCTCACATGAGCCACTATCCCAGGTAGGATGCAGAGTTCAACAAGTCTCTGGCCTGACTTGTTCTTGCTGTTCTTCCTTTGTTTCTTAGATCTCCACAATTTTTTAATTGCTGCTTTATTGTGTGCTAAATCGTCAGCTTCCAGAGTCTGGTTAGCATGTTATCTTATGTGGCGTTATGCCAGTGTTGATAGGATTAAAGCAAAAGGAAGCTCTGGTTTGCTGTTTACATCTAAAATGTGGAGTGAATCTTGGTTACTTCTGATTAGTGAAACTGAAACTTCATACCTGGTACCTCAGTCTCTCCAGCAGGCAGTAGTCCCCGTATCTGCAGTTTCTAACAGGAATAATGTTATAATTTTTGCTGGCTGAAACTAACTAATTGCATGCGTAGGAGTCTAAACAAACAATGCTGGAAGAAGTTAGAAAGGAATTCTTTTGTTTAGTTTTATGAGCTAAACTATGTAGTGTTGTACAGAGAGGAAACTGTACTGTGGAAAATCAATACTTGCTGAAACTCTGCAAAACCACATAGAGGGCAAAGTAGTACCTAATGAAACAGAAGCATAAAATTAAAGCGAAGGTGTTAATCACAGATATAAAGGAATTAACAAAAGCTGAATATGAAATTATAAGTGAAGAAACTGACCTGACATTTTAGTTCAGTAAGATGCGAGTAGAAATCTGTGAAACTCCAGAAGCCTAAGGAGTTGTATGACATTGTTACTGTGGTTAAAATGTGGTCAGTACTACAGGTGTGTAGTTTGTTTTTAGAAAGATACCTCAACCTGTACTAGGTTTTGAAAAAGAAAACATGCACACACATTATCATCCCTAAGATGTAATTGGTAAATATAAAAACAAGCATTTAGAAATATGTTGCTATATGTAGCTGGCAATGAACATCACGTCCTTTGCTGCAGACAGTAATAACTTATATTTAATAAATTGAAAGGTCTTGAGTTTTGTATTCATAGTCAGGTAGGTGCAATTTGTCTGTCTCTGTCTGCATTTCTTGTAACCACAGATCATGTAAATCCTATTGTCGTGCCCTGTAGGTAGCTTGATGTTTTTTCCTTTCACCCATTTTCTGTGTATTTCATCTGATGTTAAGTCATTTCCAGGCCAAGGTGTTATGAGGACTGATAAATTGGGTGTTATAAAAGACCAATAAAGTTAAAATGCTTTGAGTTTGGATATTCCAGAAGCTCAAATGCAACACTAACCGAATTGTGACATTTTCCTGGGTTTACTAACCTGTGGATGTGATTGTATCTCTGATGTGCTATTGCGCTTCCTGCTGCTGCATGCTTCCTGCTTCATGTTTTTGTGTTGCTTCTGCACTTAACAACTCAATCTTCTTATGGATCTGTCCTAGATTCTTTTCTGTGACCCTCTAAACAGATATTTTAACTATGTTTAAAAATGGGGGAGGAGAAAGTAGGTAAACATGTTAGATTGTCAGGTTCTGCAACATAACTGGCACTAAGTGCTCTTCACTTCATTAGCAAATGACCCAACTCTTAAATTAGTAACTTAGCATTGTTAACGGAACTACAGGGTATTTCTGTGCTTTTTCACTATCTGGGTCTTGCTTACACTTGTTTTTAAGGAGCGTGACCTATCTGACAGCCTTCCTTCATTTAAAACGAGTCTTGTATTTAAAAAAACAAAAGTATTCCTCTCACCTACATTTTTTTCCTGACTAGTGGGTATGTAACTGTATGTATATAGCTGTAGTTGTGTGCTCTTGTGGTTGCTTTCATATGTATGTAGTTGAACACGGTTAGAGATGGCTCAGGATTCAATTGTGCTTTGAAAATGGGATTTTAACATTAGAAGTACTCGTGCGTAGGTGAGCGTTTCTTTTGTATGTTAAATAAAAACATAACATGCTTCCATTGGAAGTTTTAATTCAAACAGTGCATGCTAAAGTCAGGGAATGTGTTACTCTGGTTTTGGTCCTGGTGCAGCTAATCCGAAGTCATCCAATGACTTCAGATTCCCTAAACTGCAAGTGAAAATATTTCAGGACTTAAATACTTCATGTTCCAGAGAGATGAGGTGGTTTAGGAGAAAGGGGCAGTGGAGCATGAACCTTGCTGGCTTTTGTGGTCAGCTACAAAATATGAGGACTCGTTGCTTTATCTTTTAATTGTAAGAGATCCCAACTATTTTTTTTCCCATATTCCATTCACAGTCTTGAAGGGCGTAAGAACAAATGATCTTATTGAATACATACTTGAATAATACAATAAAAATTTAATATTGCCCTGTTTGAGCTATTAGTCCTATGCATTTGCTTAGGGGCTGTAAACCACACTGGGTGTTGTGAAGACAAGTAGCCTGTGTGATTGCGGTAAGTGTGTCACATCCTGCCCTCAACTTTGCCTTCCTTGGAGGCTCTGGCAGTCTCCCTGTGGTTTGCCACTAGCCAGCTGGGAGTGGCTCGAGAGAACTTCTCCAACCTGTGGATCTGGTTCTCGAGCAAACTTTCAGACTTAACAGTATCTTGGTACTCCTTGCCAAGCCCAATTAGGAGAGAGGCAAGGGTACTGGGCCAGGCTTTCAAAGTTTCACGGAAGACTCATCTGTAATTTTGTGACAAATTTAATTGTGTGTATTCAAAGCATGTAGTATGAAGATTGCTGCGGGCCTTTTTCCTCCTTGACAACCCAGTAAACTCCTCTGTAAACATGAGGCTACTGAAGAGCTTCCCTTTTCTGTGAAAATCTTCCCCCCATCTCCACTGCAGAAGTAGTGTTTCTGACCCTGCTTAGGGGAGAATGGGCAGGTAACTGCTTTGACGTTAGAAAGTTATGGTGTGAATGTCAGTGCATCTTTGTTAAATAAATATGAACAGTTTCTTTCATAGGGATTCTTAAAGATAACCTGTCAAGTCAAGGCATGTCACTGGAAATTTGCATGTCTTATTAATCCCCTGTCATCTGTGTCATCAGCAATCTTTGTATTTCTTACTTGAATGCCTTTTCTTCTGTAACTTGCCAAACTGAATTCACTTTTTCTGCTTGTTTAGGTGCCGCCTTGGATATGGAACCTGACCATAGGAAGATGAGATGGTGTTTTTTTCTCTTGCTCTATAAAAATTTTCATTTGTATATGGTTGAGTCAAAAGATCGTAGATTGTTGAGAGAGCTTTTAAGTTATTCTTCAAGTTGTCCCATTCTCTACTTTGTCCTGATCAGCATTTGTGGGTTTTTTCACATGTGAATGTGCTCTTGGTGTATCCCACAGAGAGGCAAAAGAAAATAGTGTAAGAACGGTATTTTTTTTGTCTCTCTAGATTTTTTTTAACTTTAGGATGCAGTTACTCAGCAAATGGCATTTTGAGCGTCAAGAAATTATATGCACAAAACATAAACATGTGACTTCTTTCTCATTTTTTTTCATCCTTAGGGAATTTAAGTGGAATTATTTTCCCCACTGTTGCAGTATTGAAACTAATACTATTTTAATATGAGTTTTCAGCAGAGTTCTGGTTGGAAGAAAAGGAGTTTTGAAAGAATTTCCTGTGATACTAAACGGAGACTGCAGAAAGTGCCTATTTGCTTCCTATGCAAGTTTTATTGTCTCCTTGGTTAACAGATAGTTTATTTCTATAGTTGTAGTAGTAGCTTGCAAAGTGTAATAGTCAAAGTGAAAAATAATCTGCACAAATTTGACATATAACACGGGGTCGTGGTGTTGGAAGGCCTGACCAGAGACATGGATTGTCTCCTAGATGTATGTGCGGTGTGTCTTGTTTAGAGAATCTGTAACTAGACAAACATGTTGTAGTCTTTCAGCTGATGGATGAAGTGTGGTGGAACACTGGATCAGATATTAACCGATGTAGCTTTTCAAGTTTGCACTGAAATGGTGGAAGCAGCAGTAAGCTGTCCAAGTAGGGAGAAATTTTTTCTCACCGTTTCCCATGTATTCCTGTAACGGCGTGGACTGAGTACTAGACCAAGGATTTGTGTGCAGAAGGTAGTGAGGATGAAACTGGATCCATCTTCTCGTGGTTGGTGGCCAGGCTGGAAAGCATTACTGGAGGCTTGTGCCATCGGGATGCTGGTGGGTTTGTCGGTGGCAGGTATGGACACTGAATAGGTGACTGGGGAGAGTCCTGTCAGCAGGTGTGTGTGAGCTGGTTTTGAAACTGCAGCTGTGGGTGTCAAATGTCTTATCAGTCACTGAGGAGGAGAGTTAGGGCATCAGTGAGATGACAGATGAGAAGAAGGAAAAGGACTTAAGGCTCAGCTTTGGAGACAAAGAAGGGTAGTCTGGGAGGGAGGAAATGCAGAAAAGGGAAATAATAGTGATATGGTATATGGAGGAAGCACATCAAGTTCATGGTTCATTAAGTTCATTTTGCCTGTCCTCTTTCTACTTTTGTGCTTGTCATCTCGTGACAAGGTGTTAGCATAATCTGTTTGTCAATGACATAAGGGTATTGCCGATCATCCCGATAGGCATGAGGTGCTTGCTGTGCTGCCTCTTCGTGAGGGCTGGGTGAGGGAGTGAGTCAGGGGCAGCCCTGGCACCGCAGCCGGTGTTTGCCCTCGCTGCCTGGCTGAGCGCTGCACTGGAATTTTCCAGGTAGAGCACAGATAAAGGTGAGAGGGAGAGAGCGTGGGACGGGATTTGGACAGGGAAGGGCTCCTCCTGGGGAGAACTACCCATGCGCTGAGCTTCTAATACATGGGGGAACACCAGTAGTAAAAGAATAAATCAGGGTAAAAATGCAGCAGATACATTGAAAAACATCTAGTGTTGCCTTTGTGTTTTATTACCTTTTCATTACCATTTTCCTTTATTAATTTGAAACATGCACTAACTTTTTTTCCCTCTCTCCAGCATGGATTTCAACACATACTTGTGCGAGTGCCAAGAACACTGTGTTCCGTTAAGTCACGGGGTGACGTAGGGCGCTGGCCAGCCGCCAACCTGGGTCAAGTTCATTCAAATAAGTTTCAGTGGCGGCCCTTGCTGCCCAAGCCCCGTCAGTCCTGCCTTTGCGTGGTAGGTGGCTCTCTTGCGTTAGTTTTCTGGAGAGCTTGAGATTTCCGGGCTTTAAATTCTACAGACTTTTAGATTTTCTTTAATATTTGCAGAAGGATTAAAAAATAAAAAAAAGCCCAAAAACCTCACATGAATCTGTGAGGAGAGAAAAGGAGATGGCCATGGGTTTTCTGAGCAGAGCAAGGTCTGCAAGTTGTAGCATGTGTTTGTGTTTTCCTTCTCTGTCCTATGATTTTTTTCATTATTCTTCCTGTCCTCAAATGACTTTTAATCATGATGTAAAACTTTGTAGTTTAGAGCAGGAGCTACTCCTGATTTTTCAGTGACAATCCTGCTGATGACAAAAATAGATGAAATGGCACATAGGGTGTGAAACCAGCAGTGGCTGTACTGGATTAATCACTTCTCTTTCTTACAAGATTTTGTATTTTGCTCTCTTAGCTCTGTAACTTTGGACTGCTCTTAAAAATTCATTAAGTAAAGAAATCTCTTGTTCGGGTCGAGCTTTCTGTGTAAAGGATCATCCCAAGTCACAGTGGTGAAAAATCACACCAATTTTCTTGGTCTCTTTATTCCAGCTTCCCTTTCAGGGGACTGTGTTGTTGCTACTTTGCATAGCAGCATACTTTTCCTTCCTGTAACCCTACCAGAAGTCACACTAGATCCCCTCCCCTTCACTTCCAGTAACTGCTCTGTGAGCAATAATTTTGGAACTACTGGCAAAATAAGAGTCTTTGACAAGCTTCTAAAATCCTTACAACTGGATAGCAGTTGTAATGCCAGACATCACTAAGTGTTCTCTAAGACAGCTGCTGATATTTTAGTGTTTGATGAGAAACCCATTCTTCCTGTTTGCTTCTGGGATATATACTTTTAATTAAGAATGAGATCTCCGGGAAAACTTGGTGTTTCCAGAGAGAGTTGATCGGTTTTAAAGAGAATGGAGAAGTGAATTTTCAGGTCATGATTTAGATCTGTTTTCACCATCTCTCATTTGGGCACATTAACGATTTTATTTTTATTCTTTTTAGCTGTGCACCAAGTTTTTAGGTCTTGGCTCTCTTGATATTTGGCTTTTAAGGGAGAGAAACATAATAATGTCAGGTTCCCATGATTCAACACCCACTCCTGAGTTACCTGTTGGTGCTTGCTGGCTTATCTTCTTATGTGTGGGAGCGTAGAGGGTGATCAGATTTGTATTCATCACTAGGTGTCACTCACTTGCAATTACTTAAAAGTATGTTTCAGAGTGAAATTAAAAGAAACAAGAAACTCTCTTGCTTCCTACCTCACCCATTTTGGGTGTGTGTGGGGGAAGAAAATGGTGTGAAATCTGGGAAAGAATATTTTCTCATCCTTCTTTCCCATAAAACTATTGTATGTGGTGTTTTGTAGTTTTATTACTTTGTCTTATTCTGCTTTTTTTTTCCCTTGTACAGTTCTGTTGATACAAAATATACAAGACTCTCCCATATATTTTCAATTGTTTTCTCTCTTATCGAGTGTGTAAAAACTTAAAGAATAGCAGGTAGCATGTAAAGGAGATGGAAATCTAACTCAAGGGAGATGCAGTGGTAGAACTACAGGATTGCTTGAGAGAATGCTTGGAAAAAAGAGATGACAGGACTCATAAAATTGTTATTGGGACTTGACCACTGAGCTCTGTTGGGCAAAGGATGGTGATTAAAAACTGTTCACATGTAAAGATGATTTATACTTGTGTTATTTAACAAATTATGTGGAATGTGATGCCTCAGCTGGGTCCTGGTCAGCCTTGTCTTTCGTCAAATGACTAGTGTGGGGAATGTATGTTCACTTGTTGAACTATAGAGTATTTCAAAATTCTAATACCAAAGTTGAAAAAATAAAAGGGGTAGAGGAGGAAGATTAAACAATAAAGCTCAACAGACTTGTTCAGAGCACACCAAATTAAGTATTTTATTCCAGAAGGAGAGTTTTCGGAGAGTATCAATGCAGATAGCTGGAAACTTTATTGGCAAGGATGACAATTTTCTCATTATCTCCCACTCTTCCCATTTGTTTTTCCCTTGAAATGAGATTTTATCCAGCCTGGTTCTGAACCTTGTGGAGCAACCAGGCAGCAGTTGCTGGGGAAGGTTCTCTAAATGGCTCCAGGGATGTTTAATGTAGACTTTGAGTGTCAGTGAAAAACAAAAGCTTGTCTATTGTGCATTTCATTTCCACCCTTTCTCCTGTGTAACTAGAAGCGTTAGTTTGAAAGAAACGCAAACTACCTTCTTCCACCTTTTCTTATACTTGAATAGTAAAGGCTATACATAATAGTAGAGATCACCTACTTCTCTGTGAAAGGTGACTTAAACAAAGGAAAACCCTACTAGACAAAAGTCATTATTCCTGAAAACCTGGAGTGATGATTTGCCGAAGGTGTAATAATGGAACAAATAGGTTACAGGGTTGAAAATATGATGAGAAGAGAAGGAAAATATTTTTGTTTTGTGCTGAATAAGATTTTTAGCACTAGCCTATCCATCTCTGCAGGATGTATGTGGATATCCATAGAAGTTACGTGCTAAGTGTATAAACAAGTAAATCTCTTAAGCTCTGTGTCAGACTCTGTGTTTGCAATGTCTTTGCTCATATTTAGGCCTAAAACCAGCGTGAATTTCTTATGACAGTTGAGAAGAAAACATGCAGCCTCCACTGATACCTGCACAGATATGACAGAACTCTTAATCATAGGATTTAGGTTCCCTTTGCAAAGATTATAGGTTAAGAGATTCATCTCCTTGTTATATCTTGGATTACTAAGTGTTTGTGGCTGTGTGTCACTGTATTTATCTAGTCCACATGCTGTATTTGAATTTAACTGAGAGTGTGTTTGAATGAATAAAGTAGCATAATTTCTTGCCCTTCCCCTGAAGGAGAGGTGGGTTTCTTTTAAAGTATGGCAGCTATTATGACTAACTATATAATTACACCTTTAATCAGACTAAACTATTTTAGGTACACAGTAGCCCCATTTGGCCCCTCAGTGTTGAATTGAAAACCCTCTAAAGATGCATAGTATGGCCCCGTAGTCATCATCATCACCTTTAATCACTCAGCATATCAAAGCCACTATGCAGAAGTGCACATGGCTGTGTGATTTGGGGTAGTGGTGAGGACAGGGAAGAGAGAGGTTACTGTAAATTCATTTTTTCTGCCTCTTAATCTGCAGGTATGCTATCGTGTGTCTCTTCATTTTGCCAACATACAACTGATTTCTTGTACTGTTCTATTGTGTTCGAAGGTGAATGTGACTCTGAAGATGTTGGGACAATGGGCTACTGAAGCTGCTGGTGGGTGTGGAAAGCAACTTGTTTAGTGCATGGTTCAGGCATGGCCTCCAGAAAGCCTCTCTTCCTCTGAACAATGAGCTAGGTGTCACACTTGTCCTTACAATTCTTCAAAGACACAGCTTGGCTGCTGGTTGTCCCACTTCATGCAAGCTAAATGCGGGTCTCTAATTTCCGGCATATTGGGATTCATCTTTAAAATAATAAAAATGTACTGCTACAACTAACATACCAGTTTTTTTAGTTCACACACTTCACCCCAGTGTTACGTCTATAAGTTTATTAAAACCTAATAAATGCTATTTCTTGCAGACCTTAATTATAGTAGCAACTATTTTTAAAAGATATCTTTTTGCTATAGTTGAAATACTGTTGCTTTTTTGTATAAAAATGAAGAATAGAGAAGGAAAATAAGGGGTGGGTGCCATATAGAAGGGACAATGCCAGAATGGTAGTTCTGTTAGAGCCAGATGTATGGACTGCACAAGAAGGCACACATGGTTAATTTTTGTTGTCATCTCTGAAACTAACATAAACTAGTTTTGGGCTAAAAGGTTAAATATTACTGGGAGAAGGCTTGAAAATGTCTGAGAATACTATTATAGAAGGTTAAAAAGAGCCTGTGTTTGTGCTGTAGTGACTGATCTCTCACTGAAAGGCCCAGAGTTCAGAAATGAGTAGATTTGTGGCTCCCAGACACACATGTGCACCTGGCAGAGTTCTCAGGCTTAATTATGCATGATCTATTTTACTCCACTGTGAGTGAAAAATTCTGAGCATCATGTTTGCAAAATGGATCATGTCAGGGCTATAGTTTGTTGCCTGTTACTGCATGTTTTCTCATGACTTGCAGAGTATACATAAACGTTGCATAGGGATGTTGGTGCAGCACTAAGATAAGGGCAGAAAATTAAACATAAGAAATGGAAAGGCCTTTGTGAAAATATGCAGACAATTGTATTCAGCACAACTGTTGATGGCTTGGCCTTGAGCTCAGTTGGTGGAGCTGCTGCTGCCTGACTGCCAGGATAATGTGTATGAGGTAATCATGCCAAGCCCATACTATTATGGTGTTACAGCAAAACTGTGTCTGTGAACTGGGCAGTTATATTCAGGTACAGTAACAAGGTAACTGAAAAGTTTTGCCAATACTTTATATATGTGTAGTTACAGGTTGAAGTGGGAGCACAAAAGATGAAGTGTGTCTTTTGCTGGCCGGGTAGATAACATAGTCTTTGTTCAGGACTATTTTTTTCTAATTCTTTTATTAAATGACCCTACAAGCATGCCTCTTTTCCCCAGCTGGAGAGGAACATTGTAAGCTGCAGAGGAATAATGTAAGAATGGCTATATAGGTTAGACTGAAGACCCATCTAGCCCATTGCCCTTTCTGTGCTTTTGGCCTCAGACACTGGATATAAACATAGATTGACCTAAATGCATTAACTAGCCAAATAAGAATACCGGTTGCTTTGTTGCAGGCTGAATATGAAATAATCCCTGCTCTTCTGCAAAGATTAGATACTTGAATGCTAGAAAGTTATGAGCGATAGGGAAAACTTTAACAATATATGGCAAGTGTTCTGGTTTTAAATATATTAGTTATGTGTTCCGTAACTGAGGAGGTGCACAGTATAAATGTCTGTGTATTATTAGCAAGTCTTAAGTGTCTGCATCTAACCTGTCCAGTGGGTAAATAAATAGGTCCGAATGTGACATAAGATATACAGCTGCAAAGATATCTGTTATGTCCTTTTGGAAATACATGCAACTTGAGAGATTTCTTTTTATTTGTTTTGTTGTTCCTTGATTGTCTTTTGTTTGTTTGTATTTTTAATTTGAGACATATTCTTAAGATACTTATATAGTCCTAAACTGAGCTTGTTTATGTAGTTGCGTGCAGTTCCTTCGTGCAACCTTCACGAGCTCTTCCTGCTTTCCAAAGTTTTTGGAACAGTTAGTTAATTCTAACTCTTTATCTTCCTCTTTGACTGAAATTTGCAATTTCCTTTCGAGAAACAACTTCCTATTGAGTACTAACTTATCTGACCACTTTGATGTATTTGAAATATTTTTGTGAAGTCCTGAAGGCATTGCAAAATCCAATGTTGTCTTCACCGCTTGAATTTGCACTGCCTGGATTGAGGAAGTATAGAAGTGGATAGGAACTCATCTAACTAACAACTGAAAATCCAATTAAATTCTGGTTGATCATACAGTGTCATTGTAACATTCCAAAGAGTAGTAATTGAAACCTCATTAGGCAGCTTAAGAGGACAAAACTGTCACGTATTTGCTGTCTTCAGCATTGGCTTTGTGAGGTTTGCCTTTTGGGAGTTGTGTGGATTTCCAAAAAAATGCTGCAGCAAATTTAGAGGCAGATGCAGAAATGGGTTGATTTCTGTGGCTGATCATCATGCCAGAGCTACAGGAATCTAAGTTCTGGCTGCAAAATAGCCATTAAACTTAGATTTAGATGCCTGTGTTTTGTATACAATGAACAGAGGAGCTTAAGTGCTAAATACCAAGATTCCCAGCTACTGTCTTTCTGACCAAGGAACACTTAAGCTCCCTGGTGTTCCTGTATTTTATCTAATGCCTCTTTGATGTGGAGCAGGGACTGAAGCTCTTCAAGATCCTTTGAAT
>WEIV01009022.1:151534-182305 GCA_013390005.1 Calyptomena viridis | reverse complement strand
AAACCACTCTGAAATTCCAGGATTCTGTTACACACAGAATGATCCATAAATGTTAAAATCTTACAGGTTTTCCAACAAATGCCCTGGAGTCTCTGACAGGAATTTCCCACCCCCCTGCATGGCAGGGAGGTTTTATTTGGAGAATCCATGTCCATAACACCATGGGATATATCCAAGGTGCAGATTTAATGAGATGCTTAAAAATGCAGGGTTTAATTAACTACTTAAACTATCAAGGATAATCTGTGTGCTTTCAACCTGACTTTACAGGAAGAACATCCCCATGGAGCTTCATAGCTGGAATAATTTGTTACAGTGCCAACAGAGCTGTGAAACTCTGCAGTTAACTCTGCCCCCACAGCACTGTAAATATGACATATAGAACATTCAAAAGTAATTACTTGACAGGGTGCACTTTCCAGGTGGAAATAAATGTATTTCCTGTACAAGACAGGAGTATTTTGTTGTCCTTATCTGAGTTGTGGAGGAACCAAGGCAGAGCAATTAAAGGACTTGCAAGTCAGCACAGCAGGGGCTGTTTTGTGTCTGGCTGGACAAAAATACAGATGAGACACAAAATTCCAGACCTGAACGATTACCTTGTGCACAGACATCCTTGTGGATCTACCCAAGGTTTGCAGAGGGCTCCAGGGTTCAGGGGCCCTGTGAGGAAATGCAGAGCAGCTCAAAAACCAAAATATATTGATATTCAAACCCAGTCCCATGCCGAGTTTGTGGTGGGGTTTCTGCCTCCAGTTTAGCCCTTGAGGGTTTTAGAGCCTTGTGGGTTTTCTTTCAGCTTCTTCTTCCCTGAGTACCTGCACATAAATGTCCTTTACCTCCAGAGGTCTCAAATTCCCAGCAGATGAGCAAGTCTGGGAAATCTGGGGGGAGCACAGAAGGCTTTGGCACAAGGATTGGAGGAGCTGGGCTCTGTCTAAGCCATGTGAGGGACTTCTCCCAAAAATTCCTCCAGCTGGGCATCTTAGGGAGCATGGAACAGATGTCCCTGCACTTTAACATCTCCTGGGGAACTCTGGAATTCCACTCTTTTCAATGCCCAGCTCTCCAGAAGAGTCGTCTGCCCCTTGCCTGGAGTTTGGCTGCTGAGCTCTTTTTTGATCCCAGCTATATTTAGTGGGAGAAGGGATTTAGAGGAATGTAAATAAGCTGAATGTATGTCTGTAAACATCTGAATGAACTTGGCAGCCACTGCCAAGTGCTCTGTTAAATGTGTTGACATGATCCTACAGATTTTGGAGCCTGCCTGGTTTCCCACTCTTACTTTTTTTATTCCTCTGTTTCACCCCCACACAAAAAGCCTCATTCCCATTTCAAAACTGAACCAGACCAACGACAACTTTATTTACCCAGTCACTGTCACCCAGATAATTTATTTGATTTCCAGCTGGGTAACATCAGTTTTTCTTCTGGAATCTGCAAACAGCTCAGCAGAGCAGAGTGACAAAAGGCACAAGTGGAGTCAATAAGGATGTTCCTGTGTGTCCCAAAGCTTTGTCACACTCAAGAGTTTTTGAAAGCTGTGAGCTGGAGTCCCCAGAATCCAGTGCTCCTTCTATCCAAAGTCTATCCAAAGGAAAAAAATCTCTGGAGTGCATTTGCTGCCTGATATATCCTTGGAGAGGAAGTGTAGTCAATTCTCTGCAAATGCTCATCCATCCTACAAGCCAATAAAATCAGGTGCTGAAGAAGTCCCTCCATCTCAATTATCCCATATTATCCACCCAGCTTTTAGACTGGGCTGGAAAAAAGCAGGATATTTGCCAGAATCAGTGAGATTCCCTGAGCAGCAGCAGCATCCACATAATGGGAAGGAGCTTGAAGATCATCCCACTTCCACCATCCCAGGTGGCTCCAAGTCCTTTCCAACCTGCCCTTGGACACTTCCAGGGATCCAAGGGCAGCCACATCTTCTCTGGGAATTCTATCCCAGCCTCTCCCCACCCTCACAGCCAAGAATTCCTTCTTAATATCCCTAATATCCTTAATATCAATTTAAAACCATTGCCCTCAAAGGCTTTATTTTTCCAGTGGTTTTAAAGTTTCCCTCAAACCTTTTTGACCTCAGTGGTTGAATTGCCTGGTTTGGTTTCCCTTTTAATGTAGGAGAACCAGGAATTCCCAGCTCTTCCAAGCTGATCCCACGTGGATCAAGCAATCAGGAATGTTGCCTGTGACCACTCAGACTTTTCCTGGAGGAAGCAGGGAATGCCCTGGGAAGCTCCTGTGGAAGAAGCAGCACAACCACACAGCTGGATCCAGCCTTTGCCAAGTGGGAAAACGTAGGGAAGGAGGAGGGAAGAAATGCAAACAGCTGAAATCTTCCCCATCTGCCTTTAAGGAGATGGACCCACAATGTTGGGTTTCACTGACAAACACAGGAACTCAGAGGAATTTTTGTTGTTCTGATGGAATCCCTGAATATTCTCAGCTGGAAGAGACCCCCCAAAAAATCTCATATTCTGCATTTCATCTCAGAACAGGACCTCGGAGGAATTTTTGTTGTTCTGATGGAATCCCTGAATATTCTCAGTTGGAAGAGACCCCCCAAATAATCTCATATTCTACATTTCACCTCAGCACTGCTGTGGGGTTGAGCTACAAAGCGTTGGCCTGTCCCAAAATTTTCCTTCTCTACAAAGATGGTATTTCTGAGGATTTTTTTTCCTTTCTATTGGTGTCTTCAAATCCCAACCCCAATTGTCCTACCTCTCTTCCCTGTGCAGAGCCATTCACAGCTCAGAATGGGAATATTTTGGCTTTCTGTAGTGGAAAACACCCTTCAAAAGCAGATGTTTGAGCTCCCAAGGCCTGACCCAGGATCTGAGCTGGGACAAGACATGAAAGCAGGGAAACTTCCTTCCCCAAGGTTTGCTGGGAGCAGTTGTGCCTCCGTGGAGTCACGCACACGCCTCCCACATTCCCACAGCAATTCCAAGTGCTTTGAAAGCTCCATCCCTCATGGACCCAGGCCACGAGCACGACTGGGAGCAATTAGAGCTGAATAAGATGTTCATGTGTGAGGGGGGAGCTTTGCCAGCTGCTCCCCCTGGCCAGCCCACGGAGCAATCCCACGCCTACTTGTTTTCCTTCCCTTCATCGCCCCAGATCCGACTGATTTTGATTATTCTGGCGCCAAAGAAATGAAAACATGTCGTAGACATAATCCCCCAGCAGTGGGAAGGAAGAGAAATGCCTGTGTGCTGGATGTTTGTCAATATATTTAATAAAAGAGAGGGATCGCTCGTCCGTTCCCGGTGTCGCGTCGCGTTGGAAAAGCCGGTTGTTGCTTCCATCCTGACAGGGGTGAGGAGCTGGAAGTGCCATGGAGGGATGGGGAGTGCTGGCCTTTCCCTCCCACAAGGTTATAAAGGTCAGTGGCTGCTCCAGGGGACTTTGGAATTAGCAGGAAAAAGGGAATAGCAGCCGTTGGCACAAGTGATACGATGTTGGGTTGGACTCGATAATCTTGGAGGGCTCTTCCAACCTGGTTATTCTGTGATTCTGTGATTCTGTGAGTCTGTGATCATCTCCTGGGAGCTCCCAGCTCTGTGCTCATCCCAAAGTTTTCTTGGCTGGTTGGCAGTGGAATCAGGGGAAGCGTGGAATGGGTTGGGTTGGAACAGCATCGTTGGCACGTGGTGCTTAAAGGGTTCAGAAAGGATCCAAATGAGATGGAAGTTAAACCACACCTCCATTCCCAGGAAAGCTGCTCCCATCTGTGCCTAAAGTTAAACAGAGCCTAAGTAGGCTGAGCAGATAAACCAGACCGTAACCGATTAAAATAGATGTAAATGAATATTGGCTTTTATTTAAAAAGAAAACCAAACTGGGTTTTCTCACATATTCCTCAGCTGAGACAATTCCAGGGCTGCTGTCCAGGCCCTGATACCAAGAGAGAACTGGATCATTGTTACCCTCTGGAAATGCTATTTGAGGTTTTTTTGGTGATATTATGTCACTGTCCATGGCATAACGTTTCAATACCACATTAATTATGTGCATTATGCATGATGAGCAAATGACACAGAAATGCACCGAGTTCTAAGTAATGCAGAAGGAAATCTGTTGTTGATCACATCTACTCAACTTTGAGGCAGATAATTTCAATATTTGATTTAATTAGACTTTACTGTGCTTTCCATACCACAGCTCAGTTTCCAGTGAATGCCACAGAAATGTCTGGACAAAAGAAAAACTAAGCCAAAATAATGGAATATTTTTTATTTTGCGTGTGTGTGTAAGGTCCAGTTGTGCTTTGTTGGGTACAAGGGATTTTTCCAAAGGTTAATATGTTCAATCTCACAGTAAATTTATTCTCTGGCTTGAAAGGGAATAAAGAAATGACCTACTTTGTACAAGCAAACAAAAGCAAATTAATAGATACAAATGCAGTATTTTACAGCAATTTTTTCCACATTTGGAGAGAACTTCTGTAGTTGTCCTCTCTGCTCTTCCCATGGGAGGATTTCCATGGAATTCCAGAGTGGTTTGGGTTGGAAGGGACCTTAAAGCTCATCCAGTTCCACCCCATCCATGGGAAGAGACACATTCCACTATCCCAGGTTGCTCAGAGCCTTCATTTCATCCACATCTCACCTTCAAGGCTGTGACCAGCTCATCCTGTGCCACCTTTTGGAAGAAGAGAGACTTGAAGAGCCCTTTGGCTTAAAACCATTAAAACCTCAAAAGGTCTAAAAAGAAGAGAAAACAAGCGTGGACTTTTATTAAGAGCAGGCAGAGAAAACAAACTTAAAGAGCTCCACAGGTTGGGCCTGTTCAGCTGTAAAGCCAAGCTCTAGAAATGGAAATATTCCAGCCCTGGAAGTGTCCAAGGCCAGGTTGGAGTGACCTGGGATAGTGGAAGGTNGATGAACAGGCAGCAAGAAGCACTCAGGGATTCAATTTGGGAAAGATATTCCTGTCCCATTCCCTGCAAGTTCTCAAACAGGACACAGACCCCAAACCCCAAACCCCACACCCTGAGCCAAGGGCTGTTCTGGTACATTAAAGCCTGGATGTGGCACTGAGTGCCAAGGTTTGGTTGGTGAGATGGTGTTGGGTCACAGGTTGGACTTGATGAACTCAAAGGTCTTTTCCAACCTGGTTAATTCTGGGATTTTGGGATTGTGGGATAAGAAATGTGGGCTATGAATTGACAGGGTACCTTGTCCCACTGACAGCCATGGACACGATTAACACGGATTTTTAAAGATTAAGAGAAATAGTGTGTTAGTTGTGGCAGCACCTGCACATCTGCAATATCAGAGGGATTGACAGAGGCCCAATATCTGCCCAAAAATCGGGGCTGAAGGTCTTCTTTATGGAGCAACCTGATTACACCCCATTTCCACAGAAACACAGAATCATCCAGGTTGGGAGAGACCTTGAGGATCATCCAGTGCCACCACCAGGATCCCCCCTAATCCATGTCCCCAAGGGCCACATGCAGACACCTCTGGGACACTTGCAGCCCCTGGGACTCCACCACCTCCCTGGGACACCTCTGCCAAGGCCTGCCCACTCTGGCAGGAAAACTTGTTGCTCATCTCCAAGCTGAGCTGCCCTGGGGCAGCTGAAGGCCATTCCCTGTCCTCCTTTCCCTTGGGACATGGGAGCAGAGCCCGACCCCCCTCACTGCCCCCTCCTGGCAGGGACTTGGGGACAGCAATGAGGTCCCCCCTGAGCCTCCTCTTCTCCACACAAACCCCCCCAGCTCCCTCAGCTGCTCCTCACAGGAGGTTTTCCAGCCTCTTCTTGCTTCCAGCCCTTTTATCTGTTGTGTGAGTGAAGGTGTGGATGTTTCCTGAGTGGGAATTTACTCTCTGTGAAATACAAAATGCATTCTTGTCCTGCTCAAGAGATTTTCCTCGTGACAAAAACATGTGTAATGCAGGAAAGTCCTCAGCCACCCCCAGTGGGGACTGGAACAAACCCACTGGTGTCACACAGGAGCCCAGGCCATAAAATGGTCAGAAAATCCAAAGATTCCCACAACCACCACAGATTTCATTGTAATCCAAAGAGGGTTTAGCTTTGGGATGTTTTTTCCCACAAATATTACCCTGACAGGGCCCTGCTGTTTGTAGCAGATTTAATCATGGATGGGAAATTGGGAAGGAATTCCTGGCTGGGAGGGTGGGGAGGGGCTGGGATAGAATTCCCCGAGAAGCTGTGGCTGCCCCTGGATCCCTGGAAGTGTCCAAGGCCAGGTTGGATCCCCTGGGATAGTGGAAGGTGTCCCTGCCCATGGCAATGCTCATGGAATGCCATGATCTTTAAGAGCCCTCCCAACCCAACCCATTCCATAATTCTAATTTGAAGCTTTACCACTAAATTACCTGGATTTCTCCTCTTTCTAAAGTATCTACTTCTTATCAAATAGGTATTAAAATTCTCTTTTTTTTTTTACATTTATCAGAAAACAATGAATTGCTTTGAAAAAATATCCCTGAATCCATCCTAAAAAGAAAACAGTGGAGCAAAAGCTCATTATAATATCTAGACAATCATAACACTGTGCCCAAAACCAAGCAAAAAATAATAGATGTCAGAATTTTACCTCACTTGTGAGTGATCCTTTTAATCCAAATAAAACAACTCAGAAAGCAATGTAAATTTGTATTTATTTTTCTGTGTTTGCTTGGTGACTTTGCTGACAAAAGTTCAAACTGAGGCCTTGCAGATTTAATCCAAGTTCAATCCTTGCCACTGGTTCATATCAGGGTATTATTTAACTGCCTCAAGCTGTTTCTCTCTTTTATTTGTATCCAAACAGGGTTTTGCTGGTGCAGAATTGAGACAGTGTGAAGTGGTGGCTTTAGGTGCTTCCCTGGATTTTTGAGACTTTCCTTCCCCTCCCAAAGTTTCTTATTATTCCTGTTTTTCCCTCACTTCTCTTCATTTCCCCTGTTGGCCACAAACACTGGACTCTTTTCAATCCATGAGCAAAAAAAAAAAGATGAAAACTCAAAATTCTACTCCTGAAAACAAGGAATTGGAAATAAATATCTCCAATGTAAATAAAAAAAATGGAAATAAATTTCTCCATGTCTCCAGGGAGGAAAAGGACCACAAGTGGTGGAGTTCTTGTCAGGTTTCTGTCCCAGGACACTCTGCAGCAGCACTGATGCAGCATTTTTGGGATGGCAGCAAAACAGGAAGAGCAGAAGGAAACAGTTCACTTAGGTCAGGCCTTTTTTTAGCTTAGTTCTTTAATCTGGGTCAATTCTTGAAATGAAAAGCCAAAGCAGTTTATTCTGAAGCTGCCAAAGTGAAATGTTGGGGTGTTGGTTTAAAATGTTTCCTGCTGACTGACAGCTTCAATTCCCAGGCAGACCCAGCCCCTCTGAAAAGGCATCTTTGAGGGAATTTTCTCCACAGAATTTGTTTTAATTATTATTTTCATAACTCTTACACCTCATTCACAAGGTTAGGAGAGGCCACCACCAGCCAGAGCTTCCTGCTGGTGGAAAATGAGGGCCAGCAGCTCCAGTTTGCTCTTCTGTTACTCATGCCCTGCTATTCCATGGTGATTTTGCAGGAATTCCCAGCCCAGGACATTCCTAAACTCTCAGTCCTAACTCAGTAAGTGGTTCAGACTCAAGGCAAGGCTTTAAGTTGGCAACAGGTAATTTTTTTCTTTCAGAGATGCTGAAAACTCGAGGCATTTTCTGACACTGCTGGATAGAGGGAGATTCATGGAAGTGATGGAAGCTTTCACTTGGGCTTCCAGAAAAGTGGGGAGAAAAGGAGTGTTGGTGGAAAATATGGAAAATTGAGCAAAGCACAGAGTCAGCTTCTAATTTTGTTCAGTTTTCTCTCTGCAAGGTCTGGGCCCAAAACCTCAACACACAAAGTTGTGACAGGGACAATCTGTTTCTTCTGAGTACGTTGGTAATTGGTGAGAATCACAGAATTCCAGGATCCCTGAGGTTGGGAAAGAGCTGCAGGATGGTGGAGTCCCCCCTTGTCCCCCAGCCCAGAGCACTGAGTGCCACGTCCATCCTTCCTTGGCCACCCCCAGGGATGGGCACTGCAACCCTCCCTGGGCAGCCCCTGCCAAGGCCTCCCCCCCCTTTCCAGGCCCAAATTCCTCCTCCTGGCCAAGCTGAGCCTCCCCTGGCCCAGCCTGAGGCCGTTCCCTCTCCTCCTGTCCCTTGTTCCCTGGGAGCAGAGCCCGACCCCCCCCGGCTCCCCCCTCCTGGCAGGGATTGCAGAGAATTCCAGGTGCCCCCTGAGCCTCCTTTGCTCCAGGCTGAGCCCCCCCAGCTCCCTCAGCCCCTTCCCAGCTCCCTTCCCTTCCCTGCACACGCTCCAGCCCCTCCAGGTCTCTCTTCCCTGATTCCCAGCCCAGGACACAGCCCTGGAGGTCCCTCAGCAGTGCCAGCACAGGGGGACAAATCCCATCCTCCAGAAAGCAAATGATGCCTAAATCCCAATGACATGAGGTTTGTAAGGACTTTCTTTTACAGTAACTACGAGAAACTGGAGACTGGCATTAACGGTGGCACAGCTCACACATCCAACCTTGGATGCCCTCCCTGGGGCACGAATTGGGAAACAATTCAGTTTATTCCTCTCCTCTGAGCTATGTGAGCCACGCTGAGGGCACAGTTTGACACAGATTGATGGTGAGGCTGCAGGAACAGCTGATGTGCACCCAGCACAATATGGGCACGTGGAGCTTTGCCAGCAACCTCTACCCACTTTTTGGGGGATTCACAGTTCCCTGGTGGATGCAGCAACGACCTGGTTGAAGAGTAGTTCACCCTCCTCAAGAGACTCACACAGCACAGCCCATTCCTTGAAAATTCAGGGTGGTTAGACATCAATAAAGCCTTTTCCCTTGTAGTTTTTCCAGCTGGCTGTTGGCAAGTCGGAGACCGGACTGACAGGCTGTGTGTGGAAACACTCAGGCTTTTCTCTTGCATCATCTGCCTCCACGAGATGACAAAACCAGCCCAACTGTTGCTTGTCACATAGTTATGGCCCAGCCTTCGTGGCAGATGACTGAGGTGAGGGTATGCACATGCTCTGGGTGTCTGGCTGTCCATCCCAGCCCTGGCAGCTCTCCTGCCCCAGCCTGCTGAGGCCCACAAAAAGAGAAATAAAATGCAGCATGAATCATAGAATCACACAATTGTACAATCACGAGATGGCTCAGGTTGGAAGGGACCCTAAAGGTCATCTCATTCCAAGCCCCTGCCATGGGCAGGGATGTCATTCACTAGATCAGGTTCTCAGGGCTCCAAAGAGTGATTTCTGGGATGGCTTTCTGGGCAGCCAGGGATTAGAAGTCCTACAGGAAGAGTCTCTTTCCCAGATGCCAAGACAAAGGGTAAGAAGTAAAGGCGTCCAATTTTTTCCTGCCACAGCAGCTTGGCCACACATCCCTTGTTCCTTGGACACACTGGAATACATCCCTGTGGGTCTCACCTCCAACCTCTGACATGATTAAAACCTTCATAACACATCCTTCATCCTTCTTCCCAAGGGACAGCTCTGACCTGTGCTGTGTGTGAGCAGGGCCAGGAGCCAGGGCAGGGCTGGAGCTGTGCCAGGGCAGGGGCAGGTTGGAGCTCAGCACAAGGTTCTTGTTCCCCCCGAGGGTGGTGGGGCACTGCCCAGGCTGCCCAGGGAATGGGCACGGCCCCAAGGCTGCCAGAGCTCCAGGAGCCTTTGGACAAGGCGCTGAGGGACAGGCTGGCATTGCTGGGGGGGCCTGGGCAGGGCCAGCAATTGGATTCCACGATCCCTGTGGAAGAATAACGCACCACAACGTCCTGGAATTCTCTGCTCCGAGTAGGAGAGTTTAACTCCCATCACCGACTTTCTGGGGCCGTCACTCTGAGACAGTGAAGCCCAAATTTAGTCCCACCAGCCCGAGCTCCCTCTGCCGGTCCCGCTCCCGCAGCGCCCGCCCGCGGGCACCAATCCTGCCGGGAGCTGTGCCGGGAGCCGGGATGCGCTTCCCTGGCACCATCCCGGCTCCAGGCGAGCAGCCCAGGGGAGCCGGAGCCGCTGGCAGGTGGATACTTGTGGAATTTTTACATGGGAGTGGAAGGAGTCCAGCTCCGGGAGCGGGAAGAGGTTTATCCCGGTCCAGCCAAAAACTTGGCGGCTGGTTGTGGTAGACTCTGGAATAACCGGGAAGCGAAAAAAAACCTGATTCAGGAGAGAGCCAAGCTCGGAGCATGGGAGTGAAGTGTCCTCTTTGTTCTTGCTGCTGAGAATTGCTCTGGGTTGTTTTTTTTTTAGGAAATTCAATTGGGAAAATGTCCCAATTTCCCAGGTAGTATGTGTTGCTAGAACTGCCAAATCCTTTTGGCATCGTGAGAAGCTTCTTTGGGATTGTTCAGGCTGGAAGAGAGAAGGCTCTGAGGAGACTTTAGAGCCCCTTCCAGAGCCTAAAGGGGCTCCAAGAGAACTGGAGAGGGACTTGGGACAAGGGATGGAGGGACAGGACAAGGGGGAATGGCCTTAAGCTGAAATAAGGAAGGTTTAAATTAAATATTAGGAAGAAATTCCTCCCTGTGAGGATGGGGAGGCCCTGGCACAGGTTTCCAGAAAAGCTGTGGCTGCCCCTGGATCCCTGGAAGTGTCCAAGGCCAGGCAGGATCCCCCTGGGACAGTGGAAGGTGTCCCTGCCCATGGCAGAAGGTGGCACTGGATGATCTTTAAGGTCCCTTCCAACCCAAACCTGTGATTCTGTGACCTCCCGGTTCAGCAAATTTCCTTATTTTTTAAGGAAAAGCTACTGCACACACTCCCTTTTTCACTCTAAAAAGAAGGAAAGATTTCTTTATTCACTGTAGAAATGCAGGAAATGCAGACACTCTGATTCCATACTAGCAGTAAGCAGAAAAAATTCAAATGCATTAAACACCTTATTTTGTTCAGGAATTCCTTCTCCTTGGAGTAGGAAGTGAATTTTCTCCCCTCTTCTTGCACTGTCACGGGCAGAGCCAGAACTGCCAATTAATTACTAGATTTAGGCCTTTTATTTTTAATTTTTTTTCTTCTTTTGGGAAGGGAGAAAGAAAAGGAAGACCAGGAATTGTGCTAAAAAAGGACTATTGGATTGGATTCTATGGAAGTAACTAATAACCTTCTTTGTGACCTTCAAGCACTTCTTAGAGGGTGCCATGACACAATAAAGTTGAGACTTTTTTTATCACCCCTGACATCTTATTTTCCTTTTTTCCCATATATTTTTTTTATAGATCTCTTTACAATGTTCTTTCCCCAGGCAGTGGTCTTCCCTACAGCTGATTCCTAATGTTTTACAGGATGAGTTACACATCCTGCCTTCACAGCAGACCCAGGTTTGAATTACTATGGAATAAGCAGCAATGAAATCTCTATCAAAATAATCAGGAGTTCCAAAAACCACAAACAACAAAACAAACGGAGTCGAACTAACTCAGCAAGACCATTTGGAGCATCAAGGCTGGTGAGTCACTTTGCTTTTCCCTCCCTCAGCAGACTCCATCCCTGCCTGGAGCAGTCCCGGGGAGGGCAGGTGGAGTGGGTAGGGCATGACTTCAGAAAGTTTAAAAAAAAAAAAAAAAAGGGAAAAAAAAAAAAAAAAAAGAAAAAAAGAAACTCGACATCACTCCCATCACATGACCCAAAGGGACCAATGGAGGCAAGTTCTGGAAAGGGGAACAGTTAAATTTGTAATTTTGGTTGTGTGAAACACTTCTTTGGGCCTCATAAACAACCACAGAACCACAAGTTGGGTACGGAGGCAGTGACACGAGAGCGGGTCCGGGATATTGGTCAGCAGGGAGGGCGAAGCGTTGTGACTGCAAACCACAGGGTTTCGTAGGGTGGTAAGCATCATCAACCACAACCAAGCCACTCTTTTTTTTTCCTTGCCTTTCTTCTTTTTGAAGAAACTATTTCGGAGTTCTTGTAGCAAAAGAACCTCAGAACCTGCTTTGTGCCTCTCCCGAGGCACCGGGATAACGCGGAGCGCGATGGCCGGGAGGAGGGTGGTGCCAATGACCCATCTTCGTTTTTCACCCCCCAAGGTAGAAGAAATCATATATTCCTTCCCAGTAAAGAGAGAGTGAGTTTTAAAGAGGAAACAATGGCTTCAAACAGCATATTTGAGTCACTTCCTTCTTACCAGCATTTCTTGAGAGGTAAGTGCCATTCACAATTTCTAAATATACCTTTTTATTTTCCCATACTTAAGAAAATGCATGTTTGGAGAGTATCTGGGGACTTTCTCACAGTACATGGGTTTTTTCCACTTTAGGGGTGTGTTTTTTGAGGCTCTCTCCTGGAAGTTGATCCTGAGCTTGCAGGAATATCATCTCATTACTTCCCAGTCCGTTAGAGAGATTATAACAAGGACTCATTTAAACTGTTCAAACGTGCCTGTGAATTTGCTCTTCATAAATCAAAGTGTGACAGAGTAACTCATAGCAATTACTGCAGATACGACAGAGGTGGCAAAAGCCCTTTTGTGATCCTTTTTTTGGCAGAATTGTGACTTTTTGAGGCACTGCCCTGACAAGTGACAGCCAGCAGCAAATGACACGTATTGCAGGGAGGGAGCAGGCGGTGCACTGAGCCAGCAGAGCGTGATGCTGCCTCTCTTAGGCTGGACCCTTAGCCTGACTTAAGGCTTGTTCAGCAGGGGAAAGGCAGGCAAAGCTTAGAAACCTGCTGAAAGTTTGCTGCAACTCGGGAAAAGAAGCGGGGTGGGCAAACTCAGAATGGACGGTGTCTTAGGAAAGTGAAGCAGCTCTGGAAGGGCTGAGGGGGGGAATTAAAGAGCTTCACCCCCATCTGCCCTTTTCAACCAGTGACCAAGAGGCTCTTTCTAACGTTCTCACAGCCCCCTGTGGGGCTGCTGGTTTAGTCATGGGTTATTCATCCAGCTGAGGCAGGGACTGGCACGAGGAGCTCGTCTGCTGTCTCGTAACTCCCTTCCTAAATAGTTCATCCTACAGCTGAACTTTTCCCCTCTCCTGAGCGCTCAGCAGGGCTGTGCCTGTGAGGATGACAAGGCACAAGGATCTCTCTGCTCCCCAGTGCTGCCAGAGAGCAGCACTTCATAGCTCTTTATAGTCACAGACCCGTTTCCCTGGTGAGTCAGGAGTTTATCCCTAGGAACAAGCGGGAATGCGGAAGGCTGTGTCCCAACCAGCAGCAGCTCCCATGGCTGGGACGTGGGCAGAGGGCAGCCTGCCCAAATGTTTGCCTGCTCTCCTGCCTTGCTTCAGCTCTTTTTTTTCCCTTCTTCCCCGTGTCCAAAGTTGTTGTACATCTGTCTTTCCTGGCACTGGAAATCTCATGGAGCCGCGTGAGTCACCAGAGCTCGCGGCACCTTCTCGCCTGGGCGGGGGAGATGCTGAGGGCTGAGAGAGACGTGGCCAACTGCTCTGGCAGCTGACATTGCTCAGCACCCCTGGCAAGCAAAGGAAGCAATACTGCTAAAATAACAAGAAGGATCTTCCTGCATTTCGTCAGCCTTTTTTTTTTTTTTTGAGCTCACGCAACGGTTTAGTGTTTAATCTGCAGCACAGGAAGGTTTCGGGAGGAAATTTTGTGCTTCTGATATCAAAACAGGGTGAAGCTCGTGGGGTTGTGCTTGCAGGGTGGCAGAGGATGGATGGCAGGGTTGTCTTGCAGGCAGGAGCCCAAAAAGCCTGAGAGCAGCAGCTTGACTGATTTGTGCAGAAAAGGAGGAGTTTCATTAAAGCTGGTTAATCCAGCAAGTGATTTAACTCAACAGCCCAGAGTGGGGTTGATTATCCTCCTTACTACTCATAACTGTCATTAATGTTGCTACAGCATCAGTATTTTGTGTTTCTTCAGGACGGGACTACAAGTCCTGCTAGGCTAGAAGTCATTTTGGACACTTTAAAAACACCTGGAAGTGTCCAAGGCCAGGTTGGAGCAATCTGGGGTAGTGGAAGGTGTCCCTGCCCGTGGCAGGGGATTGGAACTGGATGATCTTTAAGTTCCATTCCAACCCAAACCATCCTACGATTCCATATGGATCCAGCTGCAAATCCTTGGCCAACAGCTCTTGGGTTGAGTTGTAAAGCAAATATTTCCTTGTTGTGAAAGAATATTGTGCTTGCTGTGGAAGCCTGTGACGGTTTTCCAGCAGTTCCCTTTTTGTTCCTTTCTTCACTCAAATGAACTTCACACAATTTCAAAATCCTGGGAGCAACAGAAGTAACGTTTGGGCTCAGGAGCAAGAAAAATAATCATCCCCAGGGTCGGTTGTTCTCAGCCTGTTTCTCAACAGTGTTTACACAGACTGGTCATTTGAACTGTCCCAAAACTGCCTCTTTTCTTTTTTTTTTCCCGCCAAAATTTATTGCACTTTCTCTCTAACTGAAATCATGAGGTAAAGGGAAAAATAACAAGTTGTTTGCTGCCGTGGATTTCACTTTATCAGTCCCCACAGCTCTCTGAGAAGGAAATCCATAACTCTTTTTTAGCCTGATACTCTGAAAATTGGGAAAAAGAGAGGGGAGTGGGGAAGCAGAACCATTGTTCCAGCCCCTGTGAGCAGTGACAGAGGCAGAAAGCCTGACATATTAATTGGATGTGGTTCACCACAGAGGATATGGCCCTTTTTCTATCATACCACACCAGCTCCTCGCTTCTGCCACTGGGTAAAGAAATGAGGATTGGGCTGAAACCTCCCCTGGTGGGCCCTGAATGCTGGAAAAATGAGACCTTTTGGTCCTGAGACTTACTGGGGAGTCTTGTTTTAGTACGTACACAATGTAAATGGCTCTTACATATTCACATTATATCCATCCCCTCATAATTTCTTTTAAGTTCTTGAGGGCATTACACTGTCCTGTAAGGTTTCCTAATAATTTTGGCTGTGAAAGAAGACAGAATTAATCTTTTTGCTGGGTATTTATGGAGCTCTAAATAGCACCACGAGTAATATTTTCCAGGAGGGCACTTTTCCTTCATTTTTGCTGCAAGGTTTAATTATTTCAATATGCAAAGAAGGTTGCTCCTGGTTTTGCTTTTGTTGTATTTTTTTATTAATTAATCAGGGTCACAAAGACTTGTGATGCAATATTTTGTTGGTTTCTTATCAAATGGTAATGAACTCCAACAAAGAACTTTTACCACATGGAAAGATACACTGTGAAGACTTTATTCTTCATTTCACAGTGCCAGGGAATACCCAGATATTGTGGGTTTCTTCCTTTGGAGATGTAAATAGAAGTGTAGGACAAAAGTGAAGGGCAACGGAGCTCGAGAAGGGNTCCTAATAATTTTGGCTGTGAAAGAAGACAGAATTAATCTTTTTGCTGGGTATTTATGGAGCTCTAAATAGCACCACGAGTAATATTTTCCAGGAGGGCACTTTTCCTTCATTTTTGCTGCAAGGTTTAATTATTTCAATATGCAAAGAAGGTTGCTCCTGGTTTTGCTTTTGTTGTATTTTTTTATTAATTAATCAAGGCCACAAAGACTTGTGATGCAATATTTTGTTGGTTTCTTATCAAATGGTAATGAACTCCAACAAAGAACTTTTACCACATGGAAAGATACACTGTGAAGACTTTATTCTTCATTTCACAGTGCCAGGGAATACCCAGATATTGTGGGTTTCTTCCTTTGGAGATGTAAATAGAAGTGTAGGACAAAAGTGAAGGGCAACGGAGCTCGAGAAGGGTCTGGAAAATAAGTCCTGTGAGGAGCAGCTGAGGGAGCTGGGGGGGTTTGTGTGGAGAAGAGGAGGCTCAGGGGGGACCTCATTGCTGTCCCCAAGTCCCTGCCAGGAGGGGGCAGTGAGGGGGGTCGGGCTCTGCTCCCATGTCCCAAGGGAAAGGAGGACAGGGAATGGCCTTCAGCTGCCCCAGGGCAGCTCAGCTTGGAGATGAGCAACAAGTTTTCCTGCCAGAGTGGTCAGGCCTTGGCAGAAGTGTCCCAGGGAGGTGGTGGAGTCCCAGGGGCTGCAAGTGTCCCAGAGGTGTCTGCATGTGGCCCTTGGGGACATGGATTAGGGGGGATCCTGGTGCTGCTGGGTGAGGTGGCATTGGATGTTCCCAAAAATCTCTCCCAACCTTGATGATTCCATGATCCTGTGAAGAAGCTCTTCCTGCTCTGAAGGACTTCCCTCCCTGGACCCACGGACACCTAAAATGCTGCTTCTCATTAAAAGTTCCTGGCTCTGACCACCCTTGGTGGGGGATTTACACTGGCAGAGTCCCCAGGTCCCTGGTGCTGTGTGTGAGTAAAGGGGTGAAGGGATCAGAATCTCCAGGGTTGTGGATTTCCCATCTCTGGAATTGTTCAAAGCCACGTTGGATGGGGTTTGGAGCCCCCTGGGCCAGTGGAAGGTGTCCCTGCTCATGGCAGGGGGGGCACTGGATGAGCTTTCAGTTCGCTTNGGGGTGGCACTGGATGAGCTTTAAGTTCCCTTCCAACCCAACCCATTCTGTGCTTCTTTTCCCAGTAGCACAAACTCTTGTCACTGTGTAGGAGACAGAGTTTTTCAGCCCTTTTTCAGGGCTGTCTGGGCTGTCACAAAGAGTTAATTCCGTGTCAGCACTACCAACCACCAACTGCATCTTGTGAATAGGAAATTGAACTAAAGCTCATAAAAACCTTGGCTTACAAGTAGAAAAACTCTTGCACAATGTCTGATTTACACGGCCTTTTCTCTGAGCTCTTTTTTTTTTCATTTAAACCCCTTGAGAAACTGTGAGGCCTTAACACAGGAAGTCAAGTGTCTGACAGAGATGGTGAGATCAAGAGATTTAATTCTGGGTCTAAATATGTGACCAGTCACACTCAATGCAGTGAAGTTTCTTAGCAAGGACATAAGCTTAGGCCTGGCTTGCAGATCCTCCAGATTGGCTTGTCCTTGCCCTTTATCCTGTGGCCATTAATAAGAGGTTGTTGGGTGGCAGCTCTGCCTTGGATTGTGTTTTACCACAAATGACAAACTCCCCTGGTGGAAAACAAAAGTATCTTCCCCACACTGCCAGTGTATGAAATACAGATATAAAATAAACTGCTTTTTTTTTAAATTCATTATTAGAAAATAATCACTGTTTGGTTTATTTTAGTTTATTTTTTAGTGTTTAGACTGCTAAGGCATGACCTCAAAAGAACTGCTTATCTTTAAATGCATGTGAAAGCCAGTGATATTGGCAAGTTTGTGAAAGTAATTTATGAATCCTGAAGGATTTTACTTCAGAACGCTGGATGGGCATCTGCTTCATCCTGTTACTCAACAAGAGAAAGTCTGTACCTAAATAAAGAGTGAAAATGAAATTGCCATTCTTGGATTTAGAAAGGTTGGATTTGAAAAGTTGAGCAGAAACAATTCTAAGGAAACTCATTGCCATAAAATACCATTGAATCCAAGGGTTTAGCAGAATCCTTGAAACAGCTGGATCTGTCTCTACATAACAGAGTATCACAGAACTGTTTAGGTTGGAAAAGACCTTTAGGTTCATCAACAGTTTCTTAATAGGCACCAGCAGGTCAAGGAAAAAAATCAGCTTTGGGAGGGTTAAGTGCTCCCTTCATTTCTTTGCCATATTGCAGAGCACAAACCAAACTCTGTTCAAGCTTGGAAAGAAAGATTCCATGGAAGCAGGTCTGTCATCTGCCAAAGGATTTGTGGCTTCCTCCAGCATCTGGAACTGGCCATGGAGGGAGACAGGCCACTGGCTGGGTGACTCACTGGTCTGAGAGAGGGACAAAAAACATTGCACTCCCTCCTCACCTCTTCTGTCATCTCAGGAGGATGGATAATATTTGGATAGACTTGAGTCAACTTCCCAAAGAGTAGATGAGTAGTAGGGATATCTCCCCTCTGAAGTGTATTAATGAACTCTGTGGGTGGTGTTTGAAGCATTAAAGCACCTACAAAGCTCTAGAGTTGGTGAAGTCCCTGCACACACCAGCAAATCCACAGTGAAATCAAGGCTTGTTGCCAGTGGGAAGAGGACTAGAAATTATATGGATTCCCAGTGTAAGCAATTCCCAGAATAAATGCCTTTTCTTTCACTGAGGACCCAGCCAAGACTCTACAACCAAGGTACATTTTAGTCCAAACACCAAATTCTTTATAAAGGTTTGCTCACAGAGTTCAAATAGGAGAAGGAAAAGGACATGGAAGAGCTGATTGTGAAGGCAGGGAAGCAGAGAGTTTCCAATCCATCCTTAACGTTGTCCAGAGGATTCTCCACTTCTTGCAAGTAAAACTCTGTAAAACTGGGCAGTTTCACTTCATGAAGATCTGTGAGAACATTATCTCTGGCTTTGATCTATCTGGACATTTTTTTTCCAACCTGTGCTTTTTGTTTTCAGTTTCTGCTTCCAGTGAACCCCAAAGAAGTCCAAGACAGAACTTGGGGCTTTTTCTTTTGCCTCATGAATATTTTGCCTTGCAGTGTGTTTTCTGTCATCTGGTTTCACACTGAAGTTTTGACTTTGAGAGCTGCTCAGAAGCTGCCCTTAGGAAGGATTTTGTCTGTAAGTTGAAAGGTTTATGTCTCTTACAAATCTTTCCATGAATGCAGTGGAAGGAAACTTGAAACCTGTCAAATTTTATGTGATTTGCTATAAATATTTCATGCTGCTCTACTTAGGGCAAGCCCTGCCATCCTCATCAAACCAGCAACCTCAGAAGGCACCAACCCAGCCCTTCAAGGGCCTTTTTGTGCTCTTTGAAAGAAAAAGAGGAATGTTACAGAAATCCTTTGGATGTTCAGGGTGCAGCAGCACAGCATGTGCTTCCTTTGTGACAAATGTCTTACACCTTGTATTTTTTAAATGGTTTTATGGCACAAATCTGTGCTGTGATGGCAGGACATCTTTGGGAATCATGGAATCCCAGAATCAACAAGGCTGGGAGAGTTTTTTGGAAACATCCAGTGCCACCTCACCCAGCAGCACCAGGATCCCCCCTAATCCATGTCCCCAAGGGCCACATGCAGACACCTCTGGGACACTTGCAGCCCCTGGGACTCCACCACCTCCCTGGGACACTTCTGCCAAGGCCTGACCACTCTGGCAGGGAAAAATTGTTTCTGATATCCAGTTTGAACCTTCTTTGGTGCAACTTAAGGCCATTCCCTGTCCTCCTTTCCCTTGGGACATGGGAGCAGAGCCCGACCCCCCTCACTGCCCCCTCCTGGCAGGGACTTGGGGACAGCAATGAGGTCCCCCCTGAGCCTCCTCTTCTCCACACAAACCCCCCCCAGCTCCCTCAGCTGCTCCTCACAGGAGGTTTTCCAGCCCCTTCCCCAGCTCTGTTCCCTCCTCTGGACACACTCCAGCCCCTCAGTGTCCTTTGGGAAGGGTGGCTGTCACCCCCAGCCAAGCCCTGGCACACGGCAGGGCCTGTGGTGCCCAGCGTGGGCCGCAGATGCACCTCTGGGGTTTCACTACTGGCACCAAACAGGGCGGGTGGATTTCAGCTTTACACCCACATTCCTGTGAGCCAAACTTCCCCTTTTCTCTGCAGGCATGACCAGGGGCAGAAAACATGCCCCAGAGGAATTCCTTAGGATAATATCCTAGTTCCACACAGGGACAAAATGGCCACCAGCTGGAGAAGAGGAGGCTCAGGGGGGACCTCATTGCTGTCCCCAAGTCCCTGACAGGAGGGGGCAGTGAGGGGGGTCAGGCTCTGCTCCCATGTCCCAAGGGAAAGGAGGACAGGGAATGGCCTTAAGTTGCACCAAAGAAGGTTCAAACTGGATATCAGAAACAATTTTTCCCTGCCAGAGTGGTCAGGCCTTGGCAGAAGTGTCCCAGGGAGGGGGTGGCATCACTGTCTCAAGTGATGTGGCCTTTGGGGACAAGGATTAGGGGGGATTCTGGTGGTGACAGCGGGATTGGATGATCCTGAAAGTCTCTCCCAGCTCTGCGATTCCATGATATCAGGGATGAAGGAAACGTGGCCTTAAAGCACAAGTGTAATTCCTGTAGTGCCAAGGAGCAGAACTGCGCCTTGAGAATCACTTTTTGTGTCTTTTATGTAGGAAATATTGGCGTGGAACAATTCTTTATGGAGTATGGTGAAGAGTTGTGGAAGGACCTTTGACCTGGCTGGGATCTGGGGTCTAATTTGTAGTTGTTGACCTGTTTTTAACTTATACATCAAGGTCTACACCTCACCCAGGGGATTTCCAATCAAGCAGTGAGGAGATTGTCCTGCACAGGAGGACAGAGAGGGGTAGAACTTCCATGAGTGCAAACAAATCTTTGCAAAACAGCTCTAAAAACACTTTTTCAAGTAAAACACAGCAAGGAGGAGGCCTGAGGTGTGCAGTCCCCACAGGACAAGGCTGCTGACCATCTTTCCATGGTGCACACCATCCAGAGAGGCCACGGATACGGGACTATGTGCAACACCCAGTTCATAGGAAGTGTTTGATATTTTAGAGTACAGTTACTAGATAATATTTGACTTCTGTAAAATGCTTCTGTTTTTCAGGACCGACATGTAAATGAGCTTTGGGGTTTGTGTAGGGCAGGTGTCACTCAATTCACATCTGGAAGATAAACTCCAGACTTTGTTAACAAATGGGAATGGTTTCAGACTGGAATAGGGGAGGTTTAGATTAGATATTGGGAAGGAATTGCTGGATGTGAGGGTGGGGAGGCCGTGGCACAGGGTGCCCAGAGAAGCTGTGGCTGCCCCTGGATCCCTGGAAGTGTCCAAGGCCAGGGTGGAGCCCCCTGGGATAGTTGAAGGTGTCCCTGCCCAGGGCAGGAGGGGGAACAAGATGAGCTTCAAGGTCTCTCCCAACCCTGACTATTTGATTATTCTATGAGTCTGCAATTTCCACAGGTGTTGACAACTGTGTTATTTCGACATAAGGTGGTTTAATTGTTTCGAACACTGCAAAGAAATCCAGTTACCATTTTGTCCATCATTTTGGCCACCTCTGAAAGGAAAAAGACATCTAAATCTCTGCACCAGCTCCCTCCTGAGCTGCTGCACCAAGCCTGTAAAATTAACAATGTACAATGCTAAACACCCACACATTTTTCACATTAAGCATAAAATAACTTAAGCATTGAAACCAAGACTCAGGTCTCATATAGGAACATGAGCTTACTCTGCTGTACTTTAATACATTGGAGAAAATGATTTACTTTTCTAAATGAAACAGAGTGTTTCGTGTACAGTGTGTTATAGAAAATAAAGAATATGAATGGCTTGCCCAGGTTAAAAAAAAAAAGGATAAACTTTTTGGGTTTAAAAGTGATGAACCATTTAAATTTTCACAACTGTTGTAGCTGTGGTGGTTTTCTTTTCAGGCAGGAAGGATTGCCAAGCAAATAGTAATTTTTTAACTCAGTCCAAACAACTTTGAGTGCTACTTGTGAGGAGTGGTATTATTTTGTATTGATATTTAATTTTTTTTTATTTTACACTATGTAGCAGAAAATGGCAGCCCCAAACAGCTTCTTTCCTTTAATGTGGAGGAATAATCTTTACCAGGATGGAGAGTTTTATATCTATAACAGGCTGCCCAGGGAATGGGCACGGCCCCAAGGCTGCCAGAGCTCCAGGAGCCTTTGGACAAGGCTCTGAGGGACAGGCTGGCATTGCTGGGGGGGCCTGGGCAGCCTATGATTCCAGTTTGGGAGAGTTACAGCTCAGCTGTAACTCCACATTACCAACATGGGGAGGGATTTACAGTTCCTCTGTGGGATGAAGTTGTGTCACTGAACACATTTCTGTACAAGGAAAGATGATTCAGGTTCACATTTTACTGGGGCCAATTAAACAATCTTGTATTTTGTGTGCACAGTGTCACAGCCAAAAGCCAACCAAACCAGTAGAAAGACCTGGTTGGTGTTTTTGGGCACTGGGTGAGATTTGTGGTGGTTGTTCTGCACATAAAGGTGTCACCAACCTGTAGCTGTGTCATTGATGGCCCAGGTCACCAGTCCNTGGATGCAGATTCCAGGTGGGGTCTCACCTGAGGGGGCAGAGGGACACAATCCCCCTCCCCTGCTGAAGGCTCAGGTTAACACAATTTCCTCATATAGAGATTCTGGTTTAAAAAAAAAATCCAAACCTTGATTTAACAGAAATTTGTTGTCAGGTTGCAACTTGTTTTTAAGGAAAATCCTTTTACTGTTCCTTAACTCGTTTCCTGGACCAGGCCCTTCACTTGGTAAGGCCTCAACCCCTTTTCTTGCAAGGCATTGCTGGATTTTTAAGTTATTTTTCTCTCTGTAGAACATACAGAAAACATTAAGGCATCTCTTATTTGAAACAGCACTTCAAAGAAGGAATGAACTGAGAAATTAGAAAAATAACCTATATAAAAACATTAGCTGTCGTATTTTGGGATATAATTGGCTGCAGCAAAGTTTCCCTCGTTTATTTTTCTTTGGTGAGAAAACAAACTACCTTGTCATTGAGGTTTTTATGAAATGCTGCTGTTTGCAACATTTGCTACAGACAAATTAACCCCAACATTTCTAGTGCATGACTTACATTGCTAATTTTGCTGCTGGTTTTCATTTCTGCATCTGGACAAAAACATGCTTTCAGTTATCATATAATGACAGGAAAAAAAAACCCAAGTGGATAATATATTTGACTGCCAAAATAAAAAAGCCATACTGAGTATTTTTTACCAGCATTCAGTGCAGTGGAGAGGGGGAGAAAGTAAGGAAGAGAGCAAGAAAGGGAAGAAATATTTCATTGCAGGACTGATTTAGCCCTTGAATTAGCAAAGTCACTTCTCCTCAGTTAATCTGTGCAATGATCCTACTGGGGGCTGGATTTTCCAGCTTGATTAGGGCATATTCCCAACCAAGTGTAGCTGAGGGGATTGTTGGGTGATGGAAACACTCATGGGGACATTGGAGACACAAGTGTTTGGAGCTGCCCTTTGCCCAGGAGTCAGAACAATTCAGAAAACTCCCACAGGTTGTGCTCTGAGGGAAATCCACTGGCATTTGTTGTGTTTTATCTGGAATTTCAGTGTTTGATTTAAGTCCCTCACTGTTCATAACGTCATCCCACCACCTGATCAAATTATCACCCTGTTCTCCACTGGTAAATTCCCACTTTGGCTGGAATTTGATGGATACAGGTGGCCAAAAGAAACCAGGGTTGTGTGCTGAGCACCTCCTGCCTTGGATCGTGGTGCCTGGAGCCTCATCCCTGCCCAGTTGATCCAGAAAATCAGAGAGGGATCATGGAATCATGGAATCACAGAATGGTTTGAGTTGGAAGGGACCTTAAAGATCATCTCATTTCACCCTCTGCCACGAGCAGGGACACCTTCCACTGTCCCAGGTGGCTCCAGCCTGGCCTTGGACACTTCCAGGGATGGGAAATCCACAAGCATGGGATGGAAGGACTGGCTTCTCCTGGTGCTGATACACAGCACCTTAATTCCTTAATTTCTTACAACACATCTTGTATTTGCTCCTTTCTATATAAGTGCTGAAAACATCTACATGGCTCCTGATTTTTCCCAAAATCCCAAGTTTAATACACTCTGGCATTGGATCAACAAGTCTGGGTTTCTGTGGGTTCTTGCTTTCCCTTTTTCAGGCTCTCCAAGAAGGTTCCTGCACAAGACTTGGCCTGTGGGTTTAATTTTGGTGATGCAATGACATCAATGCAAAGCTCGAAAGTGGTGTGTGCTGGGTGTGGGAAGGAGAGCAGGGGCAGGAAAAAGAGAAGTATTTCTAGACTAGTTTCTTAGCTTTTCACTCTAATACATGTGAAACTTGGTAGGCAGCTTGTGCCACAGTTCTGGTGCAAGTTATGATGTGGTAGATCAAAAGTGAGGAGGATTTAAGCCCAAGAGTTGGTTCAAGTACTCAAGTTTATACCTGAAAGATTATTTTTTCCTTATTTAATCCTGCTTTAGCCTTGCCTTTCATGGGTCTAGCAATAAGTAAAATTAACCATGCTGGCTTTTGTCCTGCTGGGAATATCAGCACAGGGTATGTCCTCCAACAAACAGAAGCCCTTTGCAGCATCAAGAATGGTTTTCTGGGTGAGATTTAGTGCTGGACCTCTGTGTTACTTTGCCTGAGCCTCAGGCAACTTTAGGGTGCTGCTATTTGTAAGATAATTGGAATTGGAGCAGATTCTAATGAAGTGACCAGTGACATCCTTAATGTTCTTCACAGAATCCCAGGATGGGTGAGGTTGGAAGGGCCTCCAGTGGGTCACCTGCTCCAGCAGGGCCATCCCAGAGCACATGGCACAGGATTGTGTCCAGGTGGCTCTGGAATATCCCCAGAGAGGAGACTCCACACCCTCTCTGGTCTCTGTTCACTGCACAGCAAAAAAGTTCTTCCTCGTGTCCAGGTGGAACTTCTGGGCATCATGTAGTTGATGGGGACCTTCCTCACAATGAGTGTAATGTGGTAAAAATCCTTCTTATTTCTGAGGCTTTGGGAAACTCCTCAGGAGGATTTGTCACTGTTTTCCTAGTTAAGCCTTGCTTTAGTGGGAAATCTCAACCAGCTTTGCTTGAAAGTGTGCAAAGACACTCAAAATCTTCTCCATGGAAATGTTGCTCTTGGGGTAAAATTTCAGCTGGATGGAGCCACCTGAATTCAAGGCAAGTGTGGTTTGATGCACTTTAAAACCCTGGCAGAACCAGGAAAGGTTGAATTCCTAAAAACATGGAAGCGCTTTGTGGCTTCATTGTCTAACACCCAATAAAGCTTTAATCTGATTGAAGGTTTTTCCCTTCTTGAGGAATCCCTAAAATCTCTCAGTCACCCTTCCCTGGGAGCACTGACAGAGCTTTTCAGCTACCACCACGTTTTGTGAAAGCTGCAGGAACTTCAGACCACTTCTGCTCTATCAAATTTAGTTAAAGTTGGCCCACAAACCACAAAAGCTGGGGGAGGTACAGAGGGAACGATCACTTAAGCTCTGCCTCCACAGAAAAACAGGCTGATAAAGGAGTTTGCAGTTCAGTTTGGCCAAAGTGACAAACAAAGATAGTCAAATACATCCAAAAATTGCTTCACTCTGGGAATGTACTCCTCATCTTCACAGATGAAGAATCAGGGGAGAATTGTCATATCAGAAGTCTGGAAGTTCTGAAGTAGAACTTCAATTTTTTTTTACTGACTTCTTGAATTTTCTTGTTTCTTTTTTGACTTGGGTTCTGAGCTCAATTATCTGCAAAAAAGATCTCGTGTTTACTTTGAAATTCAAATCTAATCAAGCCAGTGTTTTAAATCAGAAATTTTCCCTTGCATTATCTCAGGGCCCAATATTATATTTCTCCAGTTGCAACTGGGAAACCCAGATCAAATAAAGAAAATAAAGAAAATCCAGGAAGAAAAGGTTTTCCAATTACTTTAGAGCAGCAGGTGAACTTGAAAATACTAAGAGCTGTTTGTGGACATTGAGTTGGACTCAATGATCCTGGCAGAAGGTGCTTTGCTCCTCACTGTTCCAGCACAACACAGGGATGGCCATGGGCAGTGAGAGCAGGATTAGGGCACAATTCAATCCCACTCACTGCCCAGAGACTCCCTAAAATCCTTCTAGGGACAGAGAGATGTGAAAAGACATTGCACGTCCATTTAAAACTGTTTCTTTCTCTTTTCTTCCTATAAAATATTTCAGAAGTAAAGCTTAATTTTTATGAAAATTTAATTTTGGAGGGTTTTTTTCCCCTGCCCTCTCCAGTGTTGATCTGCCACAGAACTGGGCAGTGCCAGAAATTTTTGCAGGTTACAGAGCTCTTGGCATGGGCTCAACCTCTGGGACAGAGGGGAACCTTTGGCCAGACAATTATCAGAGCAAGGGCAGAGCTTGTTTTGCTTTTCCCATATCTAACTTCTGGGTAGAATCCCAGGCCGGTCCCTGGCTTCTCTTTAGGACAGCCCAAGTGATCTTGGAAAATAGCATCTGCTTCTGGAGGAGCCTGAGCAGCAAAGTTTGGTGCAGAGGGGTGAAAATAGGCAGTAGGAGCTGCCCAGCAACAGTGTCAGGAGCCCTGGCTCTGCTGGCTCTGAGGCACAGAATCCCTGAGGCTGGAAAAGAGCTCCAGGATCATGGAATTCAAGGTGTGCTCCATCCCCACCTTGTCCCCCAGCCCAGAGCACTGAGAGCCACGGCCAGGTTTTCCTTGCACACCCCCAGTTGTAGCATCTCTGTTCATCCAGTCCTTCACTCCAGCCTGTGCAGGGACACTGCACAGCAAAGAAATCGTGGTGTCTGTGTCCCTCTGGCCATCAGAGAATCATGGAATATTCAGAGATGGAAGGGACCCACAAGGATCATCAAGTCCAGCTCCTGGTCCTGCACAAGATGATCCTGAGTCAAACCATTGTGCCATGGGACATAGAATGACAGAATCATGGAATGGTTTGGTTTGGAAGAGTCTTTAAAGCCCATCTAGTTCCACGCCCCTGCCATGAGCAGGGATGTCACTCACTATCCCGGGTGGCTCCAGCCTGGCCTTGAACACTTCCAGGGATGTGCCATCCACATCTCCTCTGCCCAAAACCAGCTCCTGCAGCGAGCAGAGAGGAGACAAACAGCTTGGCCATGCCCTCCACACCTGAGCGCGGCACAACCACTTCCTCAAAAACCGCTTTTAGATGGAACCCTAAAACCCAACCCTGACGGAACCTCAGCCTTCCCCGTACCCCCCACTCCTCACTTTGCTCCTCCAGGACACCCCTGAACCCACCCTCCACACACACACAGCCAAGCATCCCCGTGGCACCCCGAGGACCCTCCCGCCGAAGTTCTGGGCTCATCCTGTTTGTCAAAAAACAAGTGGCAGTTGGAGAAGGGTTGCGAGAGCACCCAAACCGCAGCCCCTGCATGGGGCTGATAAGAGCCCTGTGCTGCTCTTGCAGCAGTTCCGTCCCCGCTGAGCGCGGGGGGGCTCGGCTGGGCCTGCCCGGGCCTTTCCTGTCCCGCGCCTTTTCGAGCCCTGCCACGTTTTTTCGGTTACTCCCCCCCAAAAAGGGACCTGTCCTGCTCGAAACCATCTGCACTGGGCTCACCCCCAGCACCTCCCAGCGAGGGGATGTTGCTCAGGGTTGGAGAAGGAGGTGCAAATAAACGCTGTGTAAAGCGCGGGCCTGTGGCGGTTTGGGGGTTGGTAGTTTTGCACCCACATCTGTGGCCTCGGCTGGAGATCTCTGAGCACTTGAAGAGGTTTAGTTTGGTTTCGTTCAACCCCAGAGTGTTTCTGGAGGAGACCAGAACTGGGAGCACAAAGTGAAAGGCATTTCTAGGCTCAGTTTGGCAGAGAGATCTGTGTTTCGTTCTCAGGGACGTGCACACTCAGACCCTCATTCTGCAACTGGGCAGAGATGAGTTGTCGTGACTCGAGGGAGAAAATGAAAGGAAATGGCCTTAAATGCAGCGGGGGAGGCTTAGATGAGATATTTGAAAATTTTTTTCAATGCCAGAGTGGTCAGGTATTGGAATAAGTTGCTCAGGGAGGTGATGGAGTCGCATTCTCTGTACTCGGAAGCTCAGCCATGTATTAACAGAAAAAGTTTTCCATTTTTATTCTTTGATCAGAATTCTGAGACTGGTAGAAAAGGAGGGGTTTTTCCTCAAACAAAAGTAGCACTTTTCTTGAGCATTAGATAAAATCCAACAATATTTTCAGAGCACTTTCTCTGTAAAAATATCTCAGGACATGCTTGTTTAAAGCAGCTTGACCTGTGTTCTTATCAGCATCACTTACACAATCCTGATAATTACTTTTTTCATTTGTTAAAAAATTTCAGCCTGGAGAGGAGAAGCTTTGGGGTGACCTCCTTGTGGCCTTGCAGGAGCTGGAGGAGCCCCAGGAAACCTGGAGAGAGACTATTTCCAAGGGCTGGAGGGACAGGACACAGGGAATGGCTTCCCACTGCCAGAGGGCAGGGAGAGCTGGGAGATTGGGAAGGAATTCTCCCCTGTGAGGTGGGAAGGCCCTGGCACAGGGTGTCCAGAGAAGCTGTGGCTGCCCCTGGATCCCTGGAAGTGTCCAAGGCCAGGTTGAAGCCCCCTGGGCCAGTGGAAGGTGTCCCTGCCCATGGCAGGGGTGGCACTGGATGATCCTTTAAGATCTTTCAAACCCAAACCACTCTATCATTCTCTGATTCTACTCTTGTGTGTAATTTATTTGTAAGTAAGGGAATTACAGCCTGTGTTTATTAACCCATCCACGTTGGTTTATCTTTAAAAAGATGGATTTAGGATATGAAATATTCTTTCCTTTTACTGACTCTCCACACCACAGGGCACAGAATCATAGAATGGTTTGGGTTGGAAGGGACCTTGAAAATCACCCAGTGCCACCCCCTGCCATGGGCAGGGACATCTTCCACTGTCCCAGGCGGCTCCAACCTCGCCTTGGACACTTGAGGGAAGAACTTATAGCCCCTCCCAAGGGCGAGAGGAGGGACAGGCACCAATCCCTTCTCTCTGGTGAGCAGGGCCAGGAGCCAGGGCAGAGCTGGAGCTGTGCCAGGGCAGGGGCAGGTTGGAGCTCAGGACAAGGTTCTTGTTCCCCCCGAGGGTGGTCGGGCACTGCCCAGGCTGCCCAGGGAATGGGCACGGCCCCAAGGCTGCCAGAGCTCCAGGAGCCTTTGGACAAGGCTCTGAGGGACAGGCTGGCATTGCTGGGGGGCCTGGGCAGGGCCAGGGAGGGACTGGACGATCCTTGTGTTTCCCTCCAACTCAGGATATTCTATGATTCCATATCTGTTGCCAACATCACTTTGCTCCCATTTCCCCTTCTCCTTCTCCCCATGGAAGAAGCTGCTCCCTAAAGCCATGCCCAGTGAGAGGCTTTGCCTTGGGGCTGCTGTGATTTGCTCTGATTCCATCTCTCACTCACCACACTGGGACTGTGGGACCATTTGCCCCAACGACTTTCACCGAAAGTGAAGCTGCAAAGAGAATCTGGTTTTCTCTTGTGGGAAGGCAAAAGCCACGTCCACCACCAATTTCACCACAACCATTCCTTGGCTGGTGATGATAGACAGGCTGGAGGTGAAGGGGGGACTCTGCTGGGCCACAGATAGGCCCAGCTGACCTCAGTTTTTCCAGCAGCAATCACACTTCTTTTGCTTTATTCCCAAAACGTTCTTTTCGTGTTTGACAGAAGTGCAGTCACCTCACACCTCCCAAAATTAGCTGGTGCCGGTGCAAGAACCTGGACTAAAAAGCTGATTCTGTGGGGGAAAAAGTTGCATTTTCACTTGTTGGATAGGCCTTCCCTGGATAGAACATTTGGGGGTTCTAATTTAATTTAATTTTTTTAATCTTCTTCCTAGAGAGTATTTCTTTTTTTTCTTCTTGAAGTGTTTAAGGCCAGGTTGGATAGGAGTGTGAGCAACCTGAGATAGTGGAAGATGTCCCTTCTATCAGGTGTTAGAACGGACTCTGTGGTGGTTCATTTTCTATTCTCTACAATCTCATTTTCAAAACAAGAGGCTCTCTCTTGATAAGAGTTTTCCACTCAGATGATCACAAAAGCCATTATTTCTTAGCAATCCAAAATAGCTCCATTTCCTTTGCAGGACCAACTAAAGGAAAAATCTCACTATCAACCCCCTCTGCAATGTGTTGTTGTCCCAGAATATTCTACACAAACAAACAAAAAAAATCTCTGAACTTCATAAAATATAAACTTACAAAAGTACAAATATAGATAAATCTAATAAATATAAATTTAATATAAATTTAAATTTAAAATAAATATAAATTTAGTAAAATACACACACACAAAAAAATCAAACAACCTTTCTGCTGCAAAATCCCAAATCCCTGTAGGAAATACGAATGACAGAGTCCATGATGTTTATTTTAGCAGTGCAAAAAAAGGCCCAGTTCAGGATTTGTGCCCAACCCCTTTAATCCAGCAACACCTGCCCAAGGACATCCAATAACCCACTTTTTACTGGGATGGCACAACAAAAGGGTGCAGGACTCGTGTTACACACCAGCTGTTCCCCAAGATCCTTAGTTTTCTTCAGAAAAGTGGGACCAAATCACTTTTGTGGCTTTTAACTGAATTTATTTAAAAGCTGGGGTGGAAGCTGCAAGTGCTGAAGAGCTGGTTTATAAACTGAGGAAAATATCTCAATTTTGATTTAATACATCAAGGTCAGATGGGATATTGGGAAGGAATTCCTGGCTGGGAGGGTGAGGAGGGGCTGGGATGGAATTCCCAGAGAAGCTGTGGCTGCCCCTGGATCCCTGGAAGTGTCCAAGGCCGGGTTGGATCCCCCTGGGCCAGTGGAAGGTGTCCCTGCCCATGGCAGGGGTGGCACTGGATGAGCTTTCAAATCCTTCCAAACCATTCTGGGATTCTGTGAAACAAACTGGGAGAAGGTTATGCTGCAGCTCCAAAGTAATTAACAATATTTGGCCTAATTAGGGGCACAATTTCACATTCCCAGATGTTCCCAAGGGAATTAGAAATCCATCTTCCCCTTATTTTTAGTGGGGTTTAGGTGCCAAACTTGCTCCAGGTCCTTTCTGGATTCAAATCCAGGAGACAACTCAGCTCTAATAGGATCCAATATCATGGAAAGGCTGTGGAAGGGAAGCAGGAGCTGGGAAGGGCTGTGGAAGGGAAGCAGGAGCTGGGAAGGGCTGTGGAAGGAAAAGAGGAACTAGGAAGGGCTGTGGAAGGGAAGCAGGAGCTGGGAAGGGCTGTGGAAGGGAAGCAGGAACTGGGAAGGGCTGTGGAAGGGAAGCAGGAACTGGGAAGGGCTGTGGAAGGGAAGCAGGAACTGGGAAGGGCTGTG
>WEIV01009022.1:120915-144338 GCA_013390005.1 Calyptomena viridis | reverse complement strand
CCTTTTTAAATTTTTTTTTCAGATGTGCAGACTAATTAAATTACACAGAGAAAGGGGGGGAAAAATTTGATCTGACTTCAATTTGACTGAAGTCTGGACCTCAAAACGTGGTGCTTTGAAAGACAGAACAAGCAGTTTCCTGAGTCATAAATTGAGTCACACAGACCCCTAATGGTGTTTCCAGGACTGCAGACAAGCTGTTGCTTTGTCAGGACAAAAAGTAAAACCTTTCAAAATAAACTCGAGTTTGTGGCAGATTTCCAGGGACATTTGTAACGTCCTGTGAGAGTCACTTCCAAGGTACAAGTCCTGCTCCTGTGTCTTTCCATGGAGAGGGTGAAGGGAAAGCTCTGGGGATGTGCAAAAATGGGAGCTACAGGGTGATAACAGTGGCTTTGCATCCAGGGAAGTGCAGGATGTTATTCCCTGGGAGGCTGATGGAATTAGACACACAAGACTTTGCACATTTGCTTGTGCAAGCGGGAATTTAACCAAATAAAACCTCCCTGTTTGTTATTCTGGCTCAACCTCCTGGAGGTTTTTGAACAACAGGCAAAAGGTTGTTGGTGCCTGTGTGTCCCTCAGACATTCCCTAATAAATAGGGATTATATATATATATATATATATCCACACTGGATAAGGAGGAGAATCCTTTCCCCATCCCTAGAGGTGTTTAAGATCAGGTTGGATGGAATTCTGAGCCACCTGGGAGAGTGGAAGGTGTCCATGGCCTCATGGAACTGGATGATCTTTCAGGTATTTTCCAAGCCAAACCATTCCATGATTCCCTGAGAAGTTGAGGAGCTGTCACAGCCTGGGTGTGAATGGTGGAAGGCACCGAGTCCGATCCCAATGTTTTAGGGATCCTGGAATATCCTGAGCTATCAGTGAGTCCCTCTTCACAAGCCATAAATTCACAGAGCCACAAAAATGCTGCTTTATATTAAGGCCTTGGTGCCACTTTTGATTTCTTGCTGCAACCTGTGCCAACACCACAAACATTCACATGAACATGAACATTCCAAACCAGCTGGTGGAAAATATTTCAGATAAGATGAAAAAAATTCCCAGAGTGAGCCCAGAGGCTCCATCTTTATTAAAATTTTAAAAATCCAACCACACCCAACCCTAGAGGAATTATTTTACACCTCTGGCTTGTTCTGAAGCAGATTTGACCTTGGCTGTAATTCTTTGCTGATCATCACCACGAAACTCCAAGGGGGTGTGAGGTACAAAGTGTCTCTGGGCTCTAAAAGTCCCCCTAATTCTGATTTCAGACACATCCCATGAAACCTCCTTGGGATTATGGCAAGAACTAAGTCCACAGAGGATGCTCCACCTAAAATATTGTCCTTTGTGCTGCCTCTGGGCAGGGAGTCTTTAAGTCTTGGAGTTGATTTCCAAGCAAGGATGGTTCTAGACCTCCCTGGCCTCGTGCTGCCTGTTACACCACGGTCCTCCTGACCTCCCTCCCACCCTTCCACCTCCCACAGCCTCCTCCCCGTGAGCCCACAGTGATTATCCAGCATTTCTGCTCCGATTTCACCCCCATCTCTCACTGAGATGTCAGAATATCGAGTGTCCAGTGTGGCTTTCCTTGGGTTTGTGCCTGGAAATAGAAATCCCAACCACACTGGAAGGGGTTTCAATTTCCTGCCTTGAACACAGTACACTGCTTTTTGGCAAGGGAGAGAACACTCAGAGAAGAATAGACTGTACACATGGATGTGGGGCTGCCATAAAATTCAGTTTAGTTTCCAGTTGAGGTCACTCCTGCTAAAAGATCTCGTTACCGTGTGGTCTGACAGCACAAAACCCTGGAGAAGGATGAGGCCACCACTGAAAAATGACTGTGGATGAACCACAACCTGTGTTTGCTGTGTTTTCATCCCAATGGTGCTGAAAATCCCACCTATTTAATGGCACAGGGCATGAAGAGTCATTGTGGCATCGATGACAAGGGCATTGTGTGCTGGTACCCCCTTCAGCCTCGGGGCTTTTTGGCAGCTTTCATTCCAGAGAAGAAGGTTTTGGGGAAAAAAACAAGGAAAGGAGGTAATTCCCAGGACACTCCATGTCTGCTGATGGAAAGGAGGAGTTGACCTGGGCCATCCTTCATCCTCAGTCCACTCTGAGTCTGGTTAACAGCAGCTGCTCCCTGTTCACCTTCGAAATGTGGTGTAAATTCATTCCTTAAATATCTTTTTTAGGTAGAAATTGTTCCCTGTGAGAGTGGGGAGGCCCTGGCACAGGTTTCCCAGAGAAGCTGTGGCTGCTCCTGGATCCCTGGAAGTGTCCAAGGCCAGGTTGGATCCCCCTGGGACAGTGGAAAGTGTCCCTGCCCATGGAACAAGATGAGTTTTAAGGTCCTTTCCCACCCAAACCACTCTGAGATTCTCTAGTTCTGACTTGCTGGCATTTAGGAAACTGTCACAAACACCTTTATTTTGGAATTCCAGCTGTATTTATGGGTCTGTCCCTAAATTCCTGCTAAAATAAGTGCAGCCACTCTGGGTTTTTTCCAAATGAACTTGTCCCTTCCTGTGTCTCAGTGCAGGACATCCCTCCTGGCTTTGCAGTTACTCCCTGAATCACTGCTGTGCTTTCAGGGGGAAGATTTTTCCTTTTGCAATCACTTTTCCAAGGCACTCACATTATTTAGCTGAGAATCATCATCCAAAGCAAAGCTGGGAAGGATTTCCTGATCCTTTAGGACATTCTTTCCACACAAATCAAAAATTAAAAAATAAATAAAATAAATTGATTTCTTCTCAGATATGTTAACACGCCAAACTGGGCCCTGTGTTATTTCCATATCTGTGCCCCATAAATAGGATATTCCTGGACTTCAGCATCCACCAATCCCAATTCCAAGCTGCCTCATGGCAGATCCACGTCCCTGGAAGTGAACAAGGCACATTTCCATGTATATCCCAACCCAGGGTGATGTCATGCAGCAGAACTCTTTCACAGGGTGAGGGTTTTTTTTTCCTTTCCTTTTTCAAGGCAGAGAAATGGATGAGTCATGTCTTACAGGCAGCTCTTTCCCTTCTTGTTCACTCATCATCAAAGTGCAAATCATGGCTTAACTATGTGCAACTGTAAATTGGTTTGGCATCGTTATGTCTGGATCCACTGAATTTCCCACTTGTGGGAGTCTCCCATTACCCTTTCTCCTCTCTGACTCACTTCCATGTGTCCCAGTGACTTCACTCCCAGCTGTCTCCCTGCTCCAGGAGGTCTAAATTGGGACATATGGATATATTCCCTGAATTAGATATTTATCTCACTGCCTTTCTGGCATCGTGTGCATAACCTGACTTGTCGCTCTTTTTAATATTAAACTGGAGGGGGCTTTTGCAGACAGGAAAAATAATTAGGACACATTTTTTCAGGGTTTGAAGCGTTATCCCTGTAGTTTCTCTAGTGGGGGGAGTGTATCTAAAGCCTTGAGCAATTGCTTTGGAAGTTTTAGGGGAATTTATGGCATTGTGTGTCGGCTGAGAGATGATATTATTGTTTTACTGGTAGTTGTAATCACTGTAATGAAGCCTTAAAAAATCAAACAAATGTCTTCTAGTCATTACACTAATGCTGTTAGATCAGGTTTTAGAGCTGCTGAAAAAGAAATTGCAGATATGATAGATAATAAGTGTTCAAATTTACTTCAGCCCTGCTTATCTGGGAGTTGTGCTCTTCTGGACAAGCCAGAAGACTTCAAATCCCCCCAAAAAAATGCACAGGGAAAGGTGATGGCACACAAGATCTGTGGGATGAGGTTCATCTCTCCAGCTCAAGTCAGTTTATTCTCCTTTCTCTGGTGAATGGGGGGAGAAAGGCACGTCCAAATTGGGTTTGTCTCTAAGATAAGAGGTTGAATCACCCTCAGGCAGTGCCTTTCCAACCTCCAGGGACTATAAAGGGAGCAGAGTTTAGACTGGCTTAGACAAGACAAAGCTAAAATTAGGTGAGACTCATCCCACCCTGAGCTTTGCACCCAAATCGTGGGACTGGGGAATCCGAGACATGAAGTAATTTAATTTCCAATTTGCTCAGATTCCAACCCCACAAGGAGTCTTTCTGAAGTTAAATCAAGCCTATGGTGCTCCTTGAGAAGTCCCACGTTGTTCTTTCAGCTGGGAAAACTAGGAAATGCAGGAAAATGGGATCACAAGGATTTTTCCCAGCACCTTCCCTTGGCTTTTAAAAAAAGGAAACTTTGGCAAAGGTACAATCCTCTTGAAGATCAGTCCACCTTGTTTCTCTCTAATCTTATCCACCCCTCCTGCCCTGCAGGTGAAATGCCTGGGATTCCACAGGCTGGGAGTTCCTGAGTTCTAGGAAAGCACTTAATTATCTCAATCACCTCTTAATTACCTCACTTCCACTACTCCAAGGAGATAGAGCTGGAGAGTAAACCCTGAGTAGATGCAAATGTTCTTCCAGGAATCCTATCTCTGTCCACTGCCTGGCTTCATGACTTTTGCCTCCTCATCCCACCCTTTGGAATGGTTGGTTCCCTTTGGATTGGTTGGTTCCCTTTGGGATGGTTGGTTCCCTCGGGAATGGTCGGTTCCCTTGGGAATGGTTGGTTCCCTTGGGAATGGTTGGTTCCCTTTGGAATGGTCAGTTCCCTTTGGAATGGTTGGTTCCCTTGGGAATGGTCAGTTCCCTTTGGAATGGTTGGTTCACTTGGGAATCGTCGGTTCCCTTGGGAATGGTTGGTTCCCTTGGGAATGGTCGGTTCCCTTTGGAATGGTTTGTTCTCTTTGGAATGGATGGTTCCCTTTGGAATGGTTGGTTCCCTTGGGAATGGTTGGTTCCCTTTGGAATGGTTGGTTCCCTTTAGATTGGTTGGTTCCCTTTGGAATGGTCGGTTCCCTTTGGAATGGTTGGTTCCCTTTGGATTGGTTGGTTCCCTTTGGGATGGTTGGTTCCCTCTGGATTGGTTGGTTCCCTTTGGAATGGTCGGTTCCCTCAGGAATTGCAGAACTCTGTCAGCCTCCACCTTTGGTCACAGTTGGGACAATTTGGTTTAGAACTAAAAAGTGACATTGGAAATGTGTCCTGTGCCAGCAGCTCTAGGGAACATCTTGTCTGGAGCTGCTTTTCCCAGCTGTCAGCAGCAGGAACATCCCTGTGGATGAGGAGTGAGCTGGAAAAGTGTTGGCACCCGGGTTTCCCAAAATACCTGCCTGGAATGAACACAATTCTTGGGCCTCCAGAGCTGTCACAAGGCTGGGATTGCCCAGGAGCTTCCCAGCACTTCCCACATGGGAAAAGCTTGTGGAAAAAGGATTTGGAATTTCTGCCTTGAACCCTGGCCAGGCTTCCCATTGGAATTGTGTAAATGGTACAGTCAGTGTGGAGAGGGACTTCCAGGAGGGTCTGGAGGGACAGGACACAGGGAATGGCTTCAAACTGCCAGAGGGCAGGGAGAGATGGGAGATTGGGAAGGAATTCCTGGCTGGGAGGGTGGGGAGGGGCTGGGATAGAATTCCCAGAGAAGCTGTGGCTGCCCCTGGATCCCTGGAAGTGTCCAATGCTGGGTTGGAAAAGGCCATTCCTCCTTTTCCAATCACTATATTCCCTTGTGTAAAATCCTGTAATATCCCTTTACTATCCCCCTAGAGACATTATACATCTCTTTATTAAGATTAATTAAGGGTGGTGGACCATAATAATTAAACATATCACTCGAAAAACATCAGAACAAAAAACTGGCAGTATAATGGAAAAATAAAATCATAGGGTGGTTTGGGTTGGGAGGGATCTTAAATCCCATCCAGTGCCACCCCTGCCATGGGCAGGGACACCTTCCACTGACCCAGGGGGATCCAATCTGGCCTTGGACACTTCCAGGGATCCAGGGGCAGCCACAGCTTCTCTGGGAATTCTATCCCAGCCCCTCCCCACCCTCACAGGGAACAGTTTTTTCCTAAAAAAGTTATTTAAGGAACGAATTTACCACATTTTGAAGGTGATACAAACCTCTCTAATGTCCCCTGAGAGTTTCTCCAAGAATAAATTAGTCCAAGAAATGAATCCAGTTGTAAGTGCAGGTTCCTGATCACAGTGAAGCTCTTACACAAAACCTGTTTAAAGTCAGACAGTTACAGAGCTTTGGAAAGATAATCACAGAGTTATCAGTGATTTTTTTGGTGCTTTCCAGTTTACCCTTTGCTTTGTGATATGATCTCATAAACCAGACCCAAAATGCATTTCCAAGCTTGTTAGAGGGTGACTATATAAATATATATATATATATATTAATAACCCAGTGGCTGCCAGGGGGACAGACCAACCAATTGTGCCTGTCCATAGAAAACAGGAGATTTTTCGTGACCAGCTACTTCTTTTGAAGGAAAGGAGGAAACCTGAGTCCTCTGGATTTCCCTGATCAGTCCATCTCAGTGAGTAGCACAGGGCAAATTTTGTCCACCTGATGGATTTCATACCCAAAACAGTCTGTGTTGAAAAATGGTTTTATACTCTGGGTGATTTGAATTTTCCTTTTGTTTATTGATATATTTATTTTCCTTTTCTAAAAGCAAAACGATCCTTTGATGCTTAATGAGAGTAGACAAAGTTTTCTTAATATTTCTGAAAACGAGCAAAAGGCTTTTGGATGCACCAGCTTTTGTTGTAGGAAATTCATGGAATTTACTCAGCTTTGACACAGATATATCAGAACAAGATTTTGGCTGAAGCTCCAGTTTCTTTCCAGGTCAGGATGAAGGGTTTTGCTGTGTCTTTATGAGATAAATCCCTCTCCTTTAGCTGCTACCTCTGTCCTTATCTGATATCCAAGGTGCCAGAGAGAGGTGAAATGTTGAGCCTGGCTGCTTCCTGGATTAAACCCTGGCAGGAGAAGGTTGGCAGGGAAGGATTCCTGTCTCTGACAGCTGCTGGACACCCTGATTTATCAGCCAGCCTTCCCACTTGGCCAGTCCCACCAGGAGCAGGGAAGGCTGTTGGAACATCTGTGGGTGGGAGGGATTGAGTTTCTTGCTCTAACCCTACACTTCCCTACTCAGAGTTTTACTGCTGCTTTATGGGCTGGGAGAAGACTCTGTGGGAGGTTTTGGTGGTGGAGAAGGAGGGGATTAACTTTGTCCCTGTGATGCTTCACCCACTGAGGGTCACTCGTGGTGGTGCAAAGATGGGACACCCTTCCTTCTTTTAAATCCCAGTGGGAAGAAGGGCAGCTGGGAAGCCTGGAGGGGGTTTCTTCTAGGAGTAGCTCCTCCTGTAGAAGCCAGATATTTGTTTGCTGTGATCCTGAAAGAATCCAGCAGGGATGGTTTCTTTGATGTGGACTCCAGGCCCCCTCAGCCCAACCCATGCTGAAAGTTCTCCTGGGTTTTTTTCTTCATAGTCCCCCCTCTGATGGCTTTGGGCTCCTCTTATTTCAAGCTCTTATTGACTGCCATCTTCACATTGATCCTGAAAAAAAGGTTCTTCCCAAGCATTTTGGGGAACAAAGCTCTTGAGGGAAGCTTTGGTTGTGGATTCCCCATCCCTGGAGTGTCCAAGGCCAGGCTGGATGGGGCTCTGAGAAACCTGGGATAGTGAAAGGTGTCGCTGCAGGGGAGGGTGGAACTGGATGGTCTTCAAGGTCTCTTCCCAAACCATTCCATGATTCCTCATTTGCAGTGTTACCCCACATTGCCTTTTCCCTGCTTTGACCTGGCTGAAATCAGCCCTGTCCAGGGGAGCCATAAATCCATATTATTTATCCTGGGGTCATACATCATTCCAAGTGGCTCAGGATGCACCTCAAACCCTTCTCTTCTGGAGAAGGTTATTCCCAGGCTGCCCTGAGCAGGGGAGAGGATCAGGCTCTGTCCACATTGCACAGACTTTCTTCTCAGTTGTGCCAAAAATCAAGTGATTTGCAAACTTGTTAACAGAATTCCTTGAGCAGCAGCATCTTCTTTGTTCTCCCTAAATGGAGTGATTTGCTGGCAATTATTTCAGACCGGAATAGCTGGAGACTGTAGGGCTGTATTTGCATTTTTGTTTGAGTGCCTGCACATGTACTGCACACTCTGTTCCTTGGGAGCCACTCATTTATTGTCCAAAAAGCTTTACTTGCCATATCCAAGCACTAAAGCAGGAACCTCACAGGCTGACCTGGCTCTGGAGAACAAAAAATGAATGAGAGACACACTTTATTATTATTAAATCATATTATTCAAACAAGGTCTTTTAAAAAGTGACTGGGTTTTCCCTTTTTTTTATTGTTTTTTCTTAAGATTTCGTGCCAGTCAGACTGAAATCAGGTTTTGGTTTAGCACCAGAAAGTGATCCCTGAAGGATGTTCTCCCACTCATCCATCTGAAAGTGGATCTCCCACCCAGCACAGAATCATGGAATAGAATTCCAGACTAGTTTGGGTTGGAAAGGACCTTAAAGATCATCCAATTCCAACCCCTGCCACGGGCAGGGACACTTTCCACTATCCCAGGTTGCTCTGCAATGCAATTTGTATCAAGTAGCATTTACTGGTGTCATCAAGAAATAACCAGAAAAAAAGACCTTTAAGTGGAGCTTGTGCAAGAGACTCTTTCCACTGGATGATCTCTAAGTTCCAACCCAAACCATTCCATGATTCTATGATTAAATCAAGAACAAAATTCTAGCAAAAAGTCTTATGTTCATAAGCAAAAAGAATGTGTTAGAGTGGAACAATCCTTGGATTAATTTGGATTTAATTTGAGGGAAGCATCCAGCTGAAAGTTCCAGCTCTGCTGGGTCCTCAAATCTTTTTTAGACTCACTTCTTCCTAAGAAAAGGGAGTGGGAATTCCCTCCTCTGGTGTGGGAGTTTCCAAAGGCAATTCCCCACTCCTCAGTCATCATCCCATGGTGATGCTCCCTCCAGGCTGGAGGTGCTTGAGTGGGAGGATCCAACTCCTGCCCTGAGCTCCCACATGCAGAAATGAACATTTATATTGACCTGTATCCAGAGCACATTCCTACAACTTCACCTCAGCACCTTCCAGCTCCTCAGTCTGGCAAAGCTCAGGATTTCCACCTTCCCAGTAAAACCTGGAGAGGGATTGGGCACAGGCTGGCTGAGCACCATCACATCCTGCTGCAGAGGTGCTGGGTGTGCTCCTTTTCCAGATGGAGAATGTCAAAATCCATCGGCTCAGCCACAGCCCCTTCAACCTGCAGCTTTTCCCTCTCCCTGTGTCCGCAGCTCCCGTATTCCCAAGGTTTAAAGGGAGGTTTAGGCGAGGGTTGGTTTCAGCGTTGCTGGTTTGGGCTCTTTGGGTTTTTTTTTTTTTGCTGTGTTTTGGTCTTTCCTTGGGAATATCACAGCAGGAAAGTTGGAGCTGCCATCCAGCATTCCAGCCTTCCCTGCCCTCTGAAAATGTAGGGAGAGGGGCTGCGGGTCCGGAGCGGACTGAACGGGATTGAATTCCAATGTTTAGGCAGCAGTTCCCTGAACAAAGCCCTGACTGTGCCCGGCCCAGCAGGGAACCAGCCCGGACTAAACAAAACTCGGGATTGAAGCTCAGAGCAGGAGCAGGAGGAGAAGGGAAGAGCAGGAGGAGCAGGGAAGGTCTGGGGGAGCTCTGCCTCTGAGCCTGGTTTATCTGCTCTTGGCAGTGTTCATTCCTCAGGATCTCTCCTAAATCCAGTGGAAAAATGTCCAGGAGGGGCTGAGCAGCCTCAGCTTCTTCTCGAGAGGGGACCATTTCCACATGTCCCCCTGTGTGTCCCCAACCACGGCTCCTGTCAGGGGACAGGGCAGCTCTGCCTCCACGTTTCTCTTGCTTCTCCCACCGGGATTATGGCATTTTTCCCACCCCAAGCGCTGATCCCACCTCCAGTTTCCATGGGGAAAACCGAAACAATGAGTAGTGGGGAGCAAGGACAGTTTTGGGGACTTCACACACATGGTTTGTCACCGGCTTGGGACAGACACAGCGCTGGGGCAGCAGGAGAAAGCAAATAAACTCTGGAAATTTTGCCTTTCTTTAGGCTTTTTTCTCCCCTTCCTGCATTTTTTCCTGCTCCTTTCTCTTGCCAAAAAGGGTCCTCCACAGCCTTTTCTCCCCAAAATCTGAGGCTCAGTACTTGCTGCCAGCTGGTTGCTGAAATTGTTTTGCCACAAACACACATTCTTGGTAAAAAAAACCTCATCAGTGATGTAAAAGTGCCCATTTCCTTCCCTGCTAATCCAAGGAGTTCTGTTCTTTGCATGTATCTTAATCTCCTGCTAGAAATACACTGAATTTAAGACACTTTTGAAGTTAAACCCCTGTTTAAATGTGCCACCCCACAGCATCCAGGTGAGGAATCAAACTGGATCCTGAAATCCTCCTTCCCAGGGCTGCATCCCACGTTATCCCACTCTGTTAGGAGGACTCAATCAATCAGTCAGGAGAGAAAATAAAACTTAATCAATGGCAATGACCACCCCGGGGAGAATGATGCCAGTTAATTATGCTGTCAGCACTTGCTGCTAATGTACAAAAGTGTTGTCTGGGCTTAATTAGAGCAGAATCCCAGCCCAGCCAGGAGTCCTGGATGGTGCTCTGGGCTTCAGGAATCACAGGATGGTTTGGGTTGGAGTCTCTCCCCACCTCTCACTATCCCAGGTGCTTCCAACCCTGTCCAACCTGGCCTTGAACACTTCCAGGAATAGAGCAGCCCTGACAAGTGGATGCACTGCAGGACCTGCTCCCTCTTCCAACCCTCCTCCAGGCTGGGACAAGGAGGGACAACGAGCTGTGGGAGAGGAATATTTTCTTTTAGGTGTTGAGGTCAATGGTGGGCAAATCCCACAACTCCAGCTTGGCATCCCCTGGGATTTGTGAGGGGTTTGTGAGGGGCTGTGGCTGCACAGAGCATGTGGGACCTTGGATCCTCTGAAGGTGTCACCTCTGGTGGCCAAGCTGGGGGTCACCAAGTGGCCCCACAAGTGCCAGGGCTCTGGGCTGGGCAGCACTAATTAGTCTGTGAGCACTAATTGTGTCAGCGCTGCCTTTGTCCTCATCCACCTCCCCAAACCCTGTCCAGAGGGTACATCGTGTCTGCTCCAAATAAATAAGCTGGAAAGGCTGAGTTTCCTGCCTCCTTCTCCCCCTCCAAGCACATCTGTGCAGGAAGAGACTTAATTTAAGCAGCCCTGTGTCTCTGGCACAAACAAACGGGAGCTCCAAGCCCTCGGAAAGAGCGGAGCTTTCCTAATTCCTCCAGGATTCTTGCCTTTCCTTGTGGTTTGATGAGTGAGGGCAGCAATTCTGCCTCGAAATGATTTTTATTTTGCGTCCTCTGAGGTGAACTGCTGGGTGAGTGCAGCTCCATGCTCTGGAATTTGGGATTTGAACCCCCCCCAGCCCAGCCAGCCCTGAGCTCGCCGTGGTTTGAAGTGGCTTTATCTCGATCTGCACAACTTGTAGCTTTGCTCTGGTGACTCCTGAAGGGTAAAAGCACATGTTCCAGCACATGTTTATCTTTCAGCACTTTATTATGTCTCACAGAAGTCAATGAGACGGCTCAGTTTAGGAAAGTCAGGCTTGTTCTTAAGCCTGAGTGAGGGCTGGAGTCAGAGAGCTCGACACCTCACAGGAGCAAGGCCAGAATTATTTTCTTTTCTTGCCTCCCTAAGTCACATTCCTGACAACAGGCACTGAAGGATCAAGTTCTGCTACTGTTGAATAGCACATATTCCCAGATAGTCTGGTTTTAATCAATCAGTGGAAAACTCTGAGCAGATAAGATCCCCCTTCCTCTAATTTCCCACGTGTAAAGTGGAGATAAAGACACTCCACTTGTTTAGATCACTGAGAATCCACATCAGGAGGGAAAAGTTGTGGATGTGGCTCTGAAGAAACAAATATTCTCACACCAGTGAATGCACAATAGGGACTGGGAAGGTGTTTTTTGGTTTTATGCTCTTACCAGCTCCCAGCTCTGGGCAATCTTTACATGAGGAATCTGGAGACAGACAGACCAAAGTTTCATAAATGTCTTTTAGTACAAGAGTTGCAGCCTCAGGGGAACAGGTTCCCATTCCCCTACACACATTCTTGTTAAAGTTATTCCAAGGTGCCCAGAAAAATTTAGGCTTGGTGTAAAAGGCCAGGAATATCATGGAACAGTTTGGGTTGGGAGGGACCTTAAAGCCCATTTAGTTCCAATCCCCTGCCATGGCCATTGAAATTCCTCAACAAAATTCACCTTTGCCCATTTCTAACAACACTCAAATCATATTTTTTAGCTTTTAGGCTTTGTTTAATCCGGAATTTTTTGATATGTTCACTTTTCATTGGTTATTTTTGTGGCTTCACTCATTAGCATATGGATAATTCTGAGCTGCCAACCCTGCAGGTCTGACATTGGTTGACTCTTAAACCTCCAAATCCGTTTTCCACATCTTTGTGATTTCTTCTCAGTACAGATTTTGTCTGCCATGTAAAACAAAGTGATTATTCCATCCAAATCTTTGGAAAATTCTCTTCTTTGGCACAGTGGTGTGTTGTCTGATACTATTTTTTATTTAAGTTTTAAATTTCTGGAAGGGAAACCCTTCCTATGAGGAGACTTAAATTTCCATCAGTCAGGAGAAAAACTGTTCCCTCTGGAATATTAGAGGTAGGCTTGGAAGACAACATTAACCAGAAATAAAAATTCCAGATTGCTTCATTCTGAGTTTCAGCCCTGCTTCTATGGAGGGGTTATTGTTTCCAGAAAACACCTTGGTTTTTAGAGTTTCTTGGCCTCTTTAAGTTTAGTGAATTAATTGGAGTACCAAGACTTTTGGATATGCAGAGAAAGTAGAGCATCTATCAATAAATAAATATACAGGTGTGTCTTATAGAGCACATAAAACTTGGTGTTGCAGCTCTATAAAGATAAAACCACCTTGAAATGCTGCAAAATTGGCTTTTCCTCTCAGCTGGTTTGGTTTGGCCAAGGCAGGATTTGGGATTCTTACAGAAATTGTTTTGCAGGCAGTTTGGGAGATATTTTTAGAAAGGTCTCCTGTCACTTCTCTTGGTTTGGGTGTTGTGGGCCAGCAACAAGGTGAGGGTTGGTTGCCACACCTGGAGGATGGGGACATCCAGGGGGACGTAGAGAAGCTCAAGAAGTGGCCCATGGGAATCTCATGAGGTTTAAAAGGCCAAGTAAATGCTGCACGTGGGTCAGAGCATTCCTGGGATCAATCCAGGCTGGGAATGAGCTGATGGAGAAGGATCTGGGGGAGAGGCTGGACATGGCCCAGCCCAGAAACCCCCCGTGCCCTGGGCTGATCCCCAGGGTGGGCACAGGGGAGGGGATTGTGCCCCTCTGCCCCCTCAGGTGAGACCCCCCCTGGAATGTGCATCCAGCCCTGGGATCCAGCCCTGGGAGGACATGGAGCTGCTGGAGAGAGTCCAGAGGAGGAACCAGGAGGATCCGAGGGATGGAGCAGCTCTGCTGGGAGGAAAGGCTGGGAGAGCTGGGAATGTTGAGCCTGGAGAGGAGAAGCTTTGGGGTGACCTCCTTGTGGCCTTGCAGGAGCTGGAGGAGCCCCAGGAAACCTGGAGAGAGACTATTTCCAAGGGCTGGAGGGACAGGACACAGGGAATGGCCTTAAGATGAAGGAGGACTGGTTTAGATGGGAGATTGGGAAGGAATTCCTGGCTGGGAGGGTGGGGAGGGGCTGGGATAGAATTCCCAGAGAAGCTGTGGCTGCCCCTGGATCCCTGGAATGTCCAAGGCCAGGTTGGATCCCCCTGGGCCAGTGGAAGGTGTCCCTGCCCATGGCAGAGACTTGGAAAGATGATTTTTAAGGTCCCTTCCAACCCAACACATTCCACCCTTCAATGAAATAACATTCCCACAGCAAATCACCCAAGAATGGGAGTAGTGGCATAGAAAAATTCCAGTTATCCCTACTTTTTCAGACATCCTGGGAGATTTCACTCTGGGTCAGAACAGTTTTGCTTTTCGAAATCCCTGTCAAACATCCAACACAGAGAGGGCAGGGCCTTCCTTTATCCAAGAGATTCCTGAACGTTGGCTTTGGAAGCAAACAGCCTTGTTGTTTGGTAGAAATGAAAATGGAATTTTCTTCTGCTTTGATCAACTGAAGGCTCTCACATGATGCCACGGATTTGTCTGTTCCCACTTGGAATTGCCCTCAGTAGAGAGGGATCCCAGCACCAGGGTGTGGTACAGAGGAGGGTTCAAATCCTGAGCAAACTCTCCTTTCTCTCAGAAAACCTGGCAGAAGGCCCTGTCTGTTCTTTAATTACATTTCGACAGCTGTTTTTTATATATTTGTGTTTCCTTATTCAAACGTGGCTCAGGAAAAAAAAAGGCAAAAAGGGGAAAAAAGGAATTTAAAAAAAAAAGCGAAGGGTGAGCACGGTTTTAACCAAGAGACACAAAACTCTGCAACACAAGAAGTTGCCATGAATGAGCCACAATTTTTTCCAAGGAAAATTATTTCTTTCCCAGATCCACGTCAGTGTTGATGGCACTGTGGATAAGGTGGGAAAAAATAGAGAATGTTGGGATTGGATTAAGGGCAATAAATAATAAATAAATTATAAAGAAATCCATACTGACTGTTGAAAAATCAAACATTTTTTAGTTTGATCACTCATCCTGACAGGGAAGTAACAGCCCTGTGTGTCACCCACAGGGTGACAGGAGAGGAACAGCTTTCCAGGTTGTTCCAGGGAACCTTCTGGAAGCAGCAGCTTTGTTTTCAAGGGGTTGCTTTGCAGTTCTCTCACCACACATTCACACACCTTCTCCAGGCCTTTCCAGGCATCTCCTGTCTCCTCCAGTGCACAAATCCCACCTCAGCCTTAGAAAACCATCCCCAGCATCTGCTCCCAGCTCAGGAAGCCCTGGTGGGAAGGGGAGGGTGGCTCTGAACACCCTCTCTGTCACCACAGGGGACATTTCCCACCAAGGTTGGTGCCAACCCAGCCAGGAGTGTGAAAAACTTTGCAGAACATTCCTTCAGGATCAGTCCTTGGGAGAGCAAACTTCTCCCTGTGTCTCTGGGCTAAGAGGGAAAGATTATCTTTGTTCCAGCAAAGGTAAAACTGGAATATTTCCTGCCAAACCTAATGAGAAGAGGTAGAATTCCTGATTCCTGAAAAGGAAAAGAAGGGTTTTCCTTCCCTGGGCAAGCAGGATGTTCTTTGCACCTTCACTGGTGCATGAGAAGCTGTTTTGTCCTGTACATCTCATCTGGTTTGTCCCTTCTTTGCTGCCCAAAGTTGTAAAAATAGTTCTGTGGGCTGACATCAAAGAGTCCTCCTGTCTCCTGCAATGAGCAGGAAAATATGGCCTTGGCACAGGGATTTTTAGGGCTGGAAATTCCTTGTAAACTCTTGTGTTTAGTGGACAGCAAGAGACCTTTACTTCCATGGCTTCATCCAACATTCTTTGTGAACATGTCCAAACTTCTTTGAATGAATTTCTATTTTGGCTTCTTATCCCGTGGCACAAATTCCACGATTTAATTAAAACCCACGGGAAAAAGACCTTCCTTAGCTCATCACAAGAAAAACCACCTGATACTTTTTGCTCTGGTGCAGGTAGAAATAGTGAATAATTTTCACCTTCACTTTCTTCACTGTATTTATGGTTTTATAAACCTCTTTCCTAAGTTTTCTACCAACACCAACACACACAGAGTCTTTCTTTGACCAAGAGGAGGAGAAAATGGAATGCAAAACCATCTGGACCATGAGTGGTTGTTCATAACTATTTGTGTGTACAGAAAGGGAAATTATAAAAGCAAGAAGGGTCTGTTGCCTTTGCTGATTAAGGAAGACAGAGCAAAAAACCAATATATTTTTGCAGTGAGACCGAGGAGGCAAAACAGCAGGACAAAAAGTCCTGGCCTCTGTTTCCAAAAAGACTCTCTGTGGAACAAGTTTAGGACCAAGACAGCCAAGTCTGGGCTAGATGTTTCCTACTGAGGAATGTGGTGGATAATAATAAAGTCCATTAAAAGTGGCTCCCAGCCCAAAGGGGATAATAAATGCAAGATTGTCTCCTGAAAACGGAGCTGGAACCACGCTCAGAAACACAGGTGTTCATAAAATGCCTCAAAACTCAAGATATTTCAGAAGCAAATGTGCCAAAGTGTCCTGATCAGCTGGTGACAAATGAGAGCAGGCATTAAAACCCAGCTCGTGGCTCGTGGGAGGTGAGTGAGGAGCCTCATCTCGGGAAGAGAGGAGAGGCAAATCCCTGGGGAATGTTTTCCTCTGGTTCTGTTTAGCGGGATGTGCTTCAGCACCGTTAACTCTGCTGTTGTTTTGCACAAGTGAAAGCAACACGTGGGATTTTATGAACTGCCAGAGATGGGGGCAGAGAAACGAGCTCTCCAGGGCTTCCAGTGCTTCCCAGTGTTACCCGAAGTGCTGCTGGAAAAAAAACAAAAATGAAGGATAATCACCTTTCTCGTGTCTCAGTCAGTACCTTAAAAACCTGGAAAAAGGGTCTCAGTGAGATAAGGGGTGAGTTTATAAGGTTTATAAGGGCTGCTGTGGTTCTTCTTGGGTGTTTTCAGATTCATTTCTAAACCAGCCCGTTCATCCCTGCAAAAAATCCCAATATCCCGAGCACATTTGGAGCAAAATCATGGATTGCTTTTGCTAACATAGCATCCCCCCAACCTTTGGACTTTCTTGCAGCTCTCATTGTTTTTTAGCTTATTTGTGGAAACTTATAATTAGATTTTCCTCTTCCTCCCAGCTGATAAAGTGCCATAAATCCTGGCCCTCATCCAGCAGTGCAGTCATTTCTGAATTTGGCTTTTTTTTTTTGCACTTTGCACCATATGTAAGACAAACTCCCTGAGAGGCACCATTCCTTATTCCTGGCATGCAGGAGAGTCCCTGAGAGATATCATATGGTGTCCTGGCACAAGTACAAAGTGGCTCTTGTTGTTTGATCTACTGTCTTAAACTTAAATGCAAAATCTGATAATTGGGTCAGGCAGGAGAAGAACTTTACTAATAAAGCTCTTTTCATTTCCTTTTCCTATATTTCCTCTTTTCATCTTTGCTTTCTCTCTCTCTCTGCCTTGCTTGGAATCAGCTGTTGGAAGTGGAGCTGGGGCTTATGGAATGTCATGTTCTCCCCAAAATCCCTCCTGTCTGTCATCCTGCAGAGTATTCCGTGCTCTCAGCTTCCCTGCCAGTGGATTCCCTGGTTCTCCTGGGTTTGTTCCCAATGTTTTCTCAGAAAAGTCTCGTTTTTTACAAAACCTGGAGCGTTGACTGTGTGGTAAACATTCCCCACCATCATCACTTCTCCCACATCAAAAATCATCCAGGAATCTCTTTTTCATCTAGGAATGTCTTTCATGCTATTTTTAACAACACCAGAGGTTTGGACTCCTGAGGAGACACAAAATACACTGAATTTTCCTTGCAACATAAACATCTCTGTCATAAAAAAAGCTGAGACCTGAGTGTTCACTCCTCTTTTTTAAGCAACATTCAAGAATTTTTTATTTTCTGGTAGGAATAGCACAACAGGAACACTCATTCCATGCTCATTTTAATGAATGGAATGAGATAATTAATGCTTGCCTGTGTAATTGGAGTGCTTCTACTTTCCCTCCATGACTTTGCCTAAATTTCATCCAAAAATAGGAATTTTGAAAAACCACACTCTGCACTTTAAAAAAGCCTTCCAGACCTATGAAAATGATCAGTTTTACTACAAAAATCCCACTTTTCACTTCCCTCCACATCTCCCCTCTGGAAATACTGGGAGTTCTTTAAGGCATAAAACAGGTTTGATGTTTGGGGAAGAACAAAAGGAGGCATTTTTCTCCTCAAATATTGTCCACAAACACAGAAACTCCTCAGCTACAATCAGGAAAAAGCTGTTTTTCCCATTTTCCTGTTTCTTTCCAACAATTTAGGTACAGAGCAGGAGAGGTTTAGTGGCTGCTCTCAAAACTGCACCTGAGCTGGTGTATTTTTGGGAGCAACTGCCCAACTGGAGTCATTTCAAACCAAATTGGCTTGCTGGTTGAGAATTCCTAAATAATCCTTCGCTCAGGCCTGAAAAATAAAGAAAAAAAAAAAGTAAAATAGCCCAGAAATCCAAGCAAAACTCTGTAGAAAACACACATTAAATAAAATGCATTGGAAGAGGGTATTTTTAGCAAAGATTTTCACTGTGCATTCCAAGTTCAATCCTGCATTTTGGGCTGGAGAAGGGACATTCAGACAGCTGGGAAATTTCAGAGCCAGAAAACATGGAATACACAAGCAGCAAAATACAAGGCAAGGCTGTAAGATGTTGTAAGATATGTGTAGAAAATGGAATTGCAGGTTTTGCAGCTGTTAAATGAGAGGGGAAATAATAATACGAGGGGCTTAGAGGAGGTTTTACCTGTTACCAAACCAATTTTTCCTGTGTTTGGAGAAGAATAACCAAACTCTCAGGCTGAGGGGAGAAGGACACAAGCAAGGGCTGTCAGCAGAGCTCCTGGGTTATTTTTATTTTTGGCAGAGATGGGAGGCCTCTGCTCCTGGGCCTTTTGGGTGGTGATTAGGCCTTTTGCAGGTTGGAATATTTGAGCCTGGGCTCAGCTTGCAGTGTTGGTTTTCCTCATGTGGCAGCTGTTGATCCACTGTCAGACCTTGTCCATGGAATATGGACTGGATTGGCAAGTGGCATCTCCCATTCCGGGTCTTTATTGGAGCTGTTTTACACCTTCAGTAGTTTCCATTCCTACTCTTGTAATTAATTATTCCATCACATCCCAACACATCACTTTCAGTGCCCAAAGGGGCTCCAAGAAGGTTGGGGAGAGCCTTTTTGGAAAAGGGGGAATGATTGAAGCTGAAGGAGGGCAGGGATAGGTGGGATATTGGGAAGGAATTGTTGGCTTGGAGGGTGAGGAGGCCCTGGCACAGATTTATCCTTTCCAACCCAAACCACTCTGTGATTCTAAATCAATGTACAGTGCAGCTGATAATCCCCTTCAGTCATTTTACAGACTGAACATTTCCCAATATTCCAAAACGAGAAATAAATGAATTCCTGAGGGTATCAAAGATGCTGGTACTGCTTTGCAAATTCCCTCATCCTTATCCTTGACAATTATCTTTTGTCATTTGGGGTTATTGCCCTGTCATTAACCTCTCCCTTCACCATTTTGTGGTGTTAAGTTTGTTTTAATATTATTTTTTTTATTATTATTCCATATTCACCGGTTCATCTTTGATTCCACCCAGAACTTCCTTTGCTTTCTTCCCTCTTTCTGCCTGGCTGAGGATTTCCCAGACTTCCCCCTTGCCTCTATTTACCAGTTGACTTCAAAACAAACTTGTACTTGAAAGGGCAGCAGCAACCCCAGTGTTATTTTAGTTAAAAAAAAAAATAAAAAATAAATGTGACCAAAACTACTCCTGACAGTTAACAAATACAAACTCCACTTGGCTTCAAGGCTATTAAACAAGAGCAGCCAAACTGTTCCCAGCAGTTGCTTAATGCAATTACTTGATTAGAGAAAGGCTTTTTATTTCCCAAGCACTACAAGAAGAAGCAATATAGCTGTCAATAATTTGGGGGCTGGTGGGCAGCTCAGCCCACAGCTTTGCATGGTCATTAGCACTTCTCCATCAATGCACCCAGCAAAGCCCTGCAGAGCCTTCAGGGATTTCTGCACGATGCCAATGACCTTTTCCTTCCCCACTTTCCTCACTTTCCAGGGTTTTTTTCCTTCCTGAATATGCAGCACATCCTAATGTTTTACATCAATGCTCCATTTAAGTCGTGTCGTGTTATTCTGGGGGAGTGGATGAGGCACCTTTGGTGTTAAATGTGTCACAGGGGTGGGTCCACACTTGTCCAAAATGTCTCTTCTACCAAGAAAAAGAGGGATTTGTCTTTTCCAGGACAAGTTTTGTAGCCAGGGACTCAAGGAGAGGTGATGGTTGAGCAGATGACATTGAGCTCAGCTCCTCCATCCATTTCCAACTCATTTAAATGGCTCTGAGGGCAAAACCTCCATCCCAAAAAAGCAGTTTTTATCTGCTCCAGGTTGGGGTGAGATGTTAGAAAATAATTTGCCTTGCAAGAGTGGTCAGGCTACAGCCAGGGAATGATATTCCCAGGTTTTGGGTCATCTCTGCTGTGAAGAGATAAAGTCCCTGTGCCTACAAAACCTGGCACTTGTGGAATTGGTCACATCCCTTTGCTTAAAACAAGGATTTATTGGTAATTAAAGGCTGAGCACTCCATGGTCAGAAAGGGCTGTTGATGTTTCCATGGTCCCTGTGGCCTGAGAATTTGGGGTTTAATTTCTACATGGGGAAAAAAGTAAATCTAAAATCTAAAATTAAAAAAAAAAAAAAAAAGAGAGAGAGAAACTGTAGGAAAAAGAATTAAAGCCTCAAAAATATTAATTAAAGTTTGTGCAAAATAGTTTCCCTCAACTTGAATATCAATTTTTCCCTTTGAGCTTGGGTTAACATTGGTTTATAATTTTGATTTCTATTTTTGTGTAAATTAATGATTTAAAAAAATTTAGAAAACAGAAACAAATAAAAACTCCAAAAACGAAAATTACCGAAAGAAACAGTCGAAATATTAATTTGAAAAATATCCTAGTGATGTTTAATTAAAAAAAAGTCATCTAGATAATGTCAAAACAATGAAGTGCTTCAAAATTTCAGTTTAATTTCCATGGTTTTGGACTGAATCTATATGCAAAAATTATTCAAATTCATGAAATGTATTTGAAATATCAAATTTCATTGGAAAAAAAAGTCTTCAGCTTCACCCAGAACTTTGAATATGAGAATCATGGAATGGTTTGGATTGGGAGGGACCTTAAGGATCATCCAGTGCCCCCCCTGCCACGGGCAGGGACACCTTCCACTGTCCTGGATTGCTCCAAGCCCTGTCCAGCCTGGCCTTGGACACTTCCAGGGAGTGGATCCCTTGCTCCTCTGTGGCAAATTGGAATATTTTCCATGTTAGGAATTCTCCAGGAAATCAGGAGCAGCTCTGTGTGCTCAGTGCTGACAGAGCTGGTGCTGATGGGAGCAACCCTTGGAGATAGAAAGGTAAAATCCCATTGAGATGGAAAAGTAAATTCCCAGTGCTGAAATACCAGGAAAATCCCTATTTTAACAGCCCAGCCTCCAGTGTGGCCCAGCACATGCCCTCCTTACCTTACCACACACAGGAGCTGCTTTCTAATTTTACTTCAAAAGGAATTGGAGCATCTGTATTTCCATACTTGGGGTAGAACAGAATCCAGAAGTGCTTCCCTTGATGTGTAATTCATTCTCCTGCTTTGTGTATCAAAGGCAAAATTCTCTTTCCTTTCTTGTCCTCAGCATAGATAAAAACGGGGAAAAAAAAACCTCTATTTGCTGTTTTAGGATCCAGCATTTCCACATTTTACACCAGCAATGCCTGAAACCTGGAGCTCAGGAAATTTCTCTGTGTGTGTGGGAAGTTCTTTGCAAGGAAATTAGCAGAGCTCTGATTTCTCTATCAAATTAATGTTTGTAACTGCAGCTCTGGCTGCAAAATATTCCTGCTCTGAACAAAGTGACCTGGAGGGGTTTAGATGAGAGATTAGGAAAAAATTCCTTATTGTGAGGGTGTGGAGGGGTTGGGATAGAATTCCCAGAGAAGCTGTGGCTGCCCCTGGATCCCTGGAAGTGTCCAAGGCCAGGTTGGATCCCCTGGGACACTGCAAGGTGTCCCTGGCTTTAAGATCCCTCCCAAATCAAACCATCCCATGATCCTATAATTCTATGAAAATTTTTATTCATCCACTTTCTGGACCTGCAATTAATTTACTTGCACCAGTAATTTCTCTGAGTTTGCTCTCATCCATAGATTTTCATGATATCTTGCATTTCCCACAAGTGCCAGGTTTCATATGGAACTTGGAGGGCTTGGGCTTGTGAAATACTTTTTTCTCTTCATAATTTTCAAAGTTATACAGTATTACCATAGGCTTCAGCATTTCATTTTCTATCTTTTTTGGTGTGGTGTGTTCATCTATAGAATCAGAGAATCCTAGAGTTGTTTGGGTTTGAAAGGACCTTAAAAATCATCCAGTGCCACCCTCTGCCATGGGCAGGGACACCTTCCATATAGACCAAGTTGCTCCAAGATTCTCCAACCTGGCCTTGGATGTGTGTCTATAAAGATATCTAAATATTTTATTATATAAATATTTCAGTAGATATATTTAAAAATATATTTAAATAAATATTTAAAATACAAATATATATATATGTAATGTGTGCTTGTGTAAGTTTGTGCACACAGACCCAGCTGTGGGCAACAGAATCCATTTTTCATCTGAAATTATTAAACCCCAACTGCCACGAAGAGTCTTATGTTGTGTAAGAGGAAATTATACCCCAGGAGCCTGAATTCCAGGTGGAAATCCCTGTATTTTCCACCCTCTTTTAATCATTGCAATTGAAAATATGAANGCATTTCCACATTTTACACCAGCAATGCCTGAAACCTGGAGCTCAGGAAATTTCTCTGTGTGTGTGGGAAGTTCTTTGCAAGGAAATTAGCAGAGCTCTGATTTCTCTATCAAATTAATGTTTGTAACTGCAGCTCTGGCTGCAAAATATTCCTGCTCTGAACAAAGTGACCTGGAGGGGTTTAGATGAGAGATTAGGAAAAAATTCCTTATTGTGAGGGTGTGGAGGGGTTGGGATAGAATTCCCAGAGAAGCTGTGGCTGCCCCTGGATCCCTGGAAGTGTCCAAGGCCAGGTTGGATCCCCTGGGACACTGCAAGGTGTCCCTGGCTTTAAGATCCCTCCCAAATCAAACCATCCCATGATTCTATAACTCTATGATAATTTTTATCCATCCACTTTCTGGACCTGCAATTAATTTACTTGCACCAGTAATTTCTCTGAGTTTGCTCTCATCCATAGATTTTCATGATATCTTGCATTTCCCACAAGTGCCAGGTTTCATATGGAACTTGGAGGGCTTGGGCTTGTGAAATACTTTTTTCTCTTCATAATTTTCAAAGTTATACAGTATTACCATAGGCTTCAGCATTTCATTTTCTATCTTTTTTGGTGTGGTTTGTTCATCTACAGAATCAGAGAATCCTAGAGTTGTTTGGGTTTGAAAGGACCTTAAAAATCATCCAGTGCCACCCTCTGCCATGGGCAGGGACACCTTCCACATAGACCAAGTTGCTCCAAGATTCTCCAACCTGGCCTTGGATGTGTGTCTATAAAGATATCTAAATATTTTATTATATAAATATTTCAGTAGATATATTTAAAAATATATTTAAATAAATATTTAAAATACAAATATATATATATGTAATGTGTGCTTGTGTAAGTTTGTGCACACAGACCCAGCTGTGGGCAACAGAATCCATTTTTCATCTGAAATTATTAAACCCCAACTGCCA
>WEIV01009022.1:102984-120820 GCA_013390005.1 Calyptomena viridis | reverse complement strand
ATCATTGCAATTGAAAATATGAACTGTGTCATGCTGGAGAGATCCTCCCTTCCCAAATCCCAGATATCCCACACTGCCACAGCACAGTGCTGGTGTATTGGAAGCACTGGAATGTAAAGGTGGTTGTAAGGCAGAAAACTTTTCTTTTTGTGAACAAAAATATGCATTTTGGGGTATTTCCAAAGACAGGGCATGTACCTCATCCTGCTTTCTGCCCTGACACCTCCAAGAAACTATGGTGAGGAAGTCTGGCACTATATATATATATAATTACATATTTTAATATATATTTGTATATTCACAATATAAAATATATTAAAATTATATAAATATTCCATAAGATATATGGATTTATCAATACATACCTATATAGATATTTAGATATATAGATATATAGATTTTTATATATTTAGATATTTAGATATATGGATATATAGATATGTGTAGGAGAGGACCATCCCTTTAGGAGAAGAAAGGATAAAAAAATTAATCCCTTTGGAGCAGCATTATTAAATGGAGCAAGTGAGGAGGGAAAGAAAGGGGGGAGAGGAGAGGGAAAACCAACTGGAAAGCTCCTGTGATTCCAAGCAATTGGATGTCAGAGGCTTTGATGTTGGTGGAGGAGATTAAATGTCCACATAAAGGCTTGGACCAGGGTGGTCTGGGCTGTTTCCTCTCACGTGTGACAATTGCTTTTCAAACATTAGAAACTTGCCACCAGAACTTCAAACAGAAAATAAAAGAAGGAAAAGGAAAAAAGCTGCCTGGAAAAGAGAGGGCTCCTAGGCAGGGCCTGGAGCTGCTTCATGTGTCACACCCAGGCCTCGGCCTTCCCAGCCACAGCATTTTTGGACATGGAGCGGGAAAAATCCCTCTGGGAGGGCCCACACAGGGAATAACCAGGGAGTTATTCCTCCCAAATTCCCTGTGCTGGGTCTCCCAGGCTTCCTGCACTGAAGTGGCGGAGGAGCAGAGAGGAAGTGGAGCTGGGAAGGGACTGGAAAACATGTCCTGGGANGGAAGGAGGGACGTGGCACTCAGTGCTCTGGGCACTGGGCACAGCTTGGACTCCACCATCCTGCAGCTCTTTTCCCACCTCATCCATCCTGGGATTCTGTAACCCAAAAAGCAACACCCTCACCTGGGCTCCCCTTCACAGCACAGCACCTTCCAGCTGAGCCCTCAAGAGCTTTCCACAATTTAGGTGGGTTTTCCAGCCTTGCCCCCTCTGCCAAACCTGAGCACATCATTAATTATCACATTTAAGCTCTTTCCTAATTTTCACCAAGAGCTTCCTTCAGTTTCCCTGTGAGTCTTGAGATGTGAACCACCCCCTTACGAACCTCACGAAGAAAGGATTTATTTGACTATTTTATTGTTATTCCTGGGTAGGAAAGTCAACCTTGTAGACTGAGGTGATCAAAAGTTTTTACTGCTTAAGTTTAAACAAAATATACAGAAATAAAGGGAGTGGTTTGTGTTTTGGTTTAGTGTTTAGTTCCTGTAAATAATAAATTAAAACATTATTTTTAATCACATCACGTTCACATCACATCACATCACGTTCCCTACATTAAATATGGCCTAAAGTCACCCTGGGATGTAAACAGGAATAATTTGATTGCTAATGGATAATCAAACCTAAAAATAAGACAGAATGTACCACAAGTGACAAACTCTCCTGACTTGAGTTCTGGAAGCTTCTGCCAATGAAGTTTGAACTTGCAACAATTTTTTTCATGTGGTTTTGTGCATTTTCTGATGCAATCAGCATTTTTATTCTGCTCTGATTATAGGAACATTTGCAATTTTTAATTACTTGGTCGGGCTTTTTTACCTTCAATAATTACTGGATAGCATTTATTTTTATCCCCTCAAACATTTTTTTACTTGGGTTATTAATTCTGCTTTTTCTTCTGCAAAAAGCATCTGCAACCTGCAATTTTTTGGGAAGATCAGTAATGTTAACATTGGCATATATTTTGATAGGGCTAAAAAGAGAAAGTGTTTCCACTCAGAAAGGCAAGGTAACAAAACTCTGGTGGATTTTTGATGCCAGGAAGAAAAAATCCTACAGATTAAACAGAACTGTGGCCCCCAACCAGACAGTCCAGGCTTTATCAGGAAAATGGATGTACTTTAAACACACCAAATGCACAACATTTAAAATAAATATGCTAAAATCTACCTGAAAATTTGCAATGATACATAAACTCCTCAGCTATTTCAGGATAATAAACTTCATTTCATGCTACAGCATTTTCTGTATAATAACAACCCTGATTACTGAGCCTTAAATCTCTATTTTTGGTCTCTGATTAGACCTTAAAACTTCAACACTGACGAGTTTCTCTTCACTAAACCAGAAAGTGAATAAGCTGAAGGTGAAATTGCTTCATTTATGGCAAAAACAAGTGGAGAAGTGACTGGAATGTGGTTCCTGTGGTCATTAGTTCACATTTTGTCACCTTGGGAAGGAAAGTTTGCAAACCTTCCTAACAATAATCAAGGAGTTGTGCTTGGAAGTGAAATCTTTCAGTTTATTTGAGGTATGAACTCTAAAGCTTTTCTCTCTCCCTCTTTCTGGTGTCTCTAGAATGGATAAGATAATTGTACTGCCCATAAATCAAAGGATTTAGCCCAGTTTTGTAGGACACAGAGACAGTCTTAGCTTACTAAGTTTAAGTTACAACATATGTTTTTCATTAAAGAATCCAATCCCTGATCTTCAGGGAAAAAAAAAACCCACCAAAAATCATTGTCTATAAGAAAACATCAAACAATAAAATTATCATTAGCTTTCTAGACCATTACAAAAGGAGAATCTCCACATTAATCTTGCTGTTATTTGGGTTTAGTAAAGTGACCTTCAAAAAGAGTTGGGGTGAATAAAGAAGTGAGGTATTTGCAGCCTGACATTTAAGAGAGTTCTCCAGTTTTACTGTAATCAACAGAACATCACACGTGCAGAATGATTTTAAAAGTAAGTCTGGGGCATAAAAAGCTCTGTTGATCAGGGGGAAACATTTAAGAAAATATCCAGACTGTAATGGGAAACTCACAGGATCATCTGAAAACAGGGGAATCACTGAATAAAAGCATATTGGAAAAATAAATATATAAAAAATCGATATTAAAAATATAAAATATATGAAATATATAAAAATATGTGAAAATATATATTCTAAATATTTTTATATATGTATATAATATAATCACAGCTCTGTAAATGAAAATGAAAATAATTCCTTTACAAGTCACCTGTAAGAAGCAAGTTCTGAGGATTTTCCAAAATAGAATGAAAAAAAAAAAAAAAACACAAAAGGGAGTTACCTCAGGCAGGATGGGGAGGGAGGACCCCCAGTCATAAAGGGGACAACCAACCTTGGTGCCCCTAAAATGCCCCTCTGAACTCTGTGTAAACACCTCCCACTGGGCTGCTCTTGGTTGTAGTTCTAACTTTGCTGTTGGGGGCTTCTGGTGATTTTAGTTCCTGATGGATATATACAATAAAAGGCAGTTATTTGGGGTGTTTGGGATATCCCTGATCCAGAGCACATTTACCATGAGATATCCCAGATCCAGAGCACATTTACCATGGGATATCCCTGATCCAGACCACATTTACCATGGGATATCCCTGATCCAGAGCACATTTACCATGGGATATCCCGGATCCAGAGCACATTTACCATGGGATATCCAGGATCCAGACCACATTTACCANCACATTTACCATGAGATATCCCTGATCCAGAGCACATTTACCATGGGATATCCCTGATCCAGAGCACATTTACCATGGGATATCCCTATTCCAGAGCACATTTACCATGGGATATCCAGGATCCAGAGCACATTCATCAAGGACATTCAAGGACTTTGCACATGGCAGGACACATGTTCCCTTTTTCTGAAGGATTTGGAGCCTAAGTTAGGGGGGATCCTGCTATTATTAATTACAACCTGGGTCATTAAAGCCCATTCAGCACTAAGGATTCATTGGCACCATTGGCACTAAGGATTCTCAGGCATCATTTTTGGGGTGCACCCAGTGATTTGGTGTTGGGAAGACTCTTATCCAGGTGGGTGAAGTGCCTGGATAGAATCATGGAATCATTGAGGTTGGAAAAGAGCTCCAGGATCGTGGAGTCCAAGCTGTGCCCAGTGCCCAGAGCACTGAGTGCCACGTCCATCCTTCCTTGGCCACCCCCAGGGATGGGCACTGCACCCCTCCCTGGGCAGCCCCTGCCAAGGCCTCCCCCCCCTTTCCAGGCCCAAATTCCTCCTCCTGGCCAAGCTGAGCCTCCCCTGGCCCAGCCTGAGGCCGTTCCCTCTCCTCCTGTCACCTGGGGGAAGAGGCCAAACTCAATAATCAGAATTAACCATAAATCCCACCTCTGCCTTTTCCCTCCAGCCCTACCAGGTAATTTCTTCTCCTCAGGTTAAAAAGCTCCCACGTTCTACCTCAGATGTGGTTGTGCCTATTTTGGTGTTTCCAAATCCCTTCTGATCAGAAACGCTCAACAAAATTCTTTGGGGATGAAAAGAGCTGCATAAAGGAAAATTAAGATTGTGTGTCCTGCTAAAACAGGGTCAAAGGATCCGTATATTTGAAGAGGCAAATAATGAGGTATTGAAAATCCCACTTATTTTGGCCTAAGTTTTTTTCTTTGGATTGCATGTTTGGAGGACATAAAGCAATAACAAACTTGCATGCCAGGAGCAAATTTGCATATGGGAAGGAGCAAAGTTGAACCAAATATGCAAGAATTTACAGCAGGGTTTTAGAGCCAATAGTATTAAAAGCTGCAGTTCCAGGGAAGTACAGTTCAGCATTGTCAGCTTTTTTTAATTTATTCATTAATTTGGGCAAGAAGATGGACATGCACAAATTCATTCCAGGCTGAGGAAATGAGAGCTCAGACTATGAAGGAATCACTTTTTCTTTCTTTAACCTTCATTCAACAAAAATCTGTGGAATATGAGTGAAAAACAGATTATTGGCTCGTAGGATCTCCTGAGCTGCAAGGGATCCACAAGATCCACAACCCCAACAATCCCACCATATGCCTGAGAGCAAATTAAGTCCAAATTTAGTCAATTAAGCAGGACTTTGCCCTGATGAACCTGTGCTGTGTATGACCAGTGACTGGGTTGTCTTTAGGGTGTTTTTCAATACTTCCCAGAAGGATCTTCTCCATAACTTTACACGGCACTGAAGTGAGACTGACTGGGTCCTACAGCTAAATAAGAATAATTTTCCAAGCAGAAATCCAACCCTAAATGATTTAATAATAAAATCTAATTGCTTAGATATTAGACAGAACATGAACCGAGTTCAGGCTCAGTGTGTACAAACTTGCCCTGATTAATTCTCTCTCCTTGCTGAAAGAGCTGGGTTTGGCTGCACTTTTTTTTCCCCCATCATAATATTAAAAGCTGGTGTTGAATGAGTCTGAAAAGCTGCATTAAGTGAGAAGCAAATTCCTAATTTTTCCCTCACTCTTCTGTTTTTAATAGGGCTGAGAATGGTGCTACTCAAAAGCTTTTCCAAATGTATCTCCCAGCTTGAAAACAGCACTGAGAGAGTTCTAGTCTTGCAGAAACAAATCCTACTAGAGAAGCATTTACTTCCTAAAACTCCTCAGTTTTATTTAATCCCTGCTCTTTAATACTATAGAATATAATAAAATGCTGGACGTCTTCCAGAAAATGTGAAATGTTTGTCCTTCACAAAGGTCTGAAGAATTTCTGGGGGAATTGGCATCGTGTCTGTGGCTCCCTTTGCTCTTTCAGGTGTCCAGGTAAACATCCAAAAAGATATTAACACCCAGGAAAGTACCCTGGTCATGGGAATAATTAAATTGATCTTCCACTTAAATTCTATTCAAGAATAGTGGGTTTGATCCACAAACTCTCTGGGAAACATGTGCCAGAGCTTCACCACCCTCTGAGTAAAGAATTTCTTCCTAATATTTAACTTAACCTTTAAAATTATTGCCCCTTGCCCTGTCACTCTGTCCATATAAAAAGTCCCTCTCCCTCCTTTATATAAAAAGTTCTTGCTTTGCCCTTCAAAACTTCAGCTCTGCTTTTGGCCTCCCCATCTTCCCTTGGTGTCCACTGCAGAGGCAACATTAAAATTCAATTTATTACATCTTCTCAAGCTTGAAACATGGAGAGGGGAGGCAGGAGGAGAGAGGAAACCATCTGTCAAGAAAAGAGAATCAAAATGAAAGTGGGGTGTTTGCTCCCAGGGCAGGAGGCTCTCTTTGGCCTGATGTTTCCCATTTTAACTCTTGGAAAATTTGGGTGAGATTTGGCTTGCTGTGACATCTGTTCAGCTTTGGGGAGTGTGTACATGGCCCTGTGTGTGGCAGGGAGTGATGTCTCTCTTTGTATGTCTCAATATCACACAAAGATATAAAACATGGACACCCACTTGGAAAATCCGTGTGGAGTCTGCTGGGCTGTTTCATCTTCCTTTACTCTGCTGGCTTTAACTCCTGAGCCAAAAAGTCTTTTTTCGTGGTCGAAAATAGTAGGAAACTATTGGGGATGGCTTGTGAAGCAATAGTGCAAAAGTGTGGAATGTTTTGGAATCCCAGAGTCCTTGAGGTTGGAAAAGTCCTCCCAAATCATCAAGTCCAAGCTGTGCCCAATGCCCAGCTTGGCACTGAGTGTCACATCCCTCATTCCTTGGCCACCCCCAGGGATGGGCACTGCAACCCTCCCTGGGCAGCCCCTGCCAAGGCCTCCCCCCCCTTTCCAGGCCCAAATTCCTCCTCCTGGCCAAGCTGAGCCTCCCCTGGCCCAGTTTGAGGCCATTCCCTGTTGATAGCTCGATAAACTCCTTTATGATGAATCCACATCATCACATTCATCCAGGCTCTGAACAAATATTCCTACAGGGATATTATAACTCCAGTTATATATTAATTATAATTATGTATAATTATATATATAACTTATAACTCCAGTCACCCCTGGAAATCAGGCCACTGATTTTCTCTTCTCCCAATAAGAAATGAGACAACCACACAAGNATTTGGCTTGCTGTGACATCTGTTCAGCTTTGGGGAGTGTGTACATGGCCCTGTGTGTGGCAGGGAGTGATGTCTCTCTTTGTATGTCTCAATATCACACAAAGATATAAAACATGGACACCCACTTGGAAAATCCGTGTGGAGTCTGCTGGGCTGTTTCATCTTCCTTTACTCTGCTGGCTTTAACTCCTGAGCCAAAAAGTCTTTTTTCGTGGTCGAAAATAGTAGGAAACTATTGGGGATGGCTTGTGAAGCAATAGTGCAAAAGTGTGGAATGTTTTGGAATCCCAGAGTCCTTGAGGTTGGAAAAGTCCTCCCAAATCATCAAGTCCAAGCTGTGCCCAATGCCCAGCTTGGCACTGAGTGTCACATCCCTCATTCCTTGGCCACCCCCAGGGATGGGCACTGCAACCCTCCCTGGGCAGCCCCTGCCAAGGCCTCCCCCCCCTTTCCAGGCCCAAATTCCTCCTCCTGGCCAAGCTGAGCCTCCCCTGGCCCAGTTTGAGGCCATTCCCTGTTGATAGCTCGATAAACTCCTTTATGATGAATCCACATCATCACATTCATCCAGGCTCTGAACAAATATTCCTACAGGGATATTATAACTCCTGGCCTATATTAATTATAATTATAATTATGTATAATTATATATATAACTTATAACTCCAGTCACCCCTGGAAATCAGGCCACTGATTTTCTCTTCTCCCAATAAGAAATGAGACAACCACACAAGGGGGTTGATTTTGTTGTTTTTTTCTGCTTTTTCCATCTCAACAGCCCCAATATCAGTTTATAAAATATGGGGCTGGGGGACTAACAAGCACATTTAAGCAGAATTTATAGAAAGTTGTGCGTTGAAAGCAGAGCTTGTGATACTTCAGGGTGATCAAGTGCCTGCAAAGAAGTTTTTCCACCACTGCTGGCAATAATTAGCCATTCAGACAGCACTAAAAACTGCCTGAAGGCAGAGAGACATCACGAGTTTGGGGAGTTGTTTGGGGTTTTTTTAAAAAAAACCAAAACAGTCAATAATTCTTTGCCACTGTTGGGCTTTAATTTCTTTTTCTTTTCTCTGTACAACCTGGAAATTCGTGGTGCCCAAAAAGCAACGCTCCATGTTTGTCAGTTTTTCAGCCTTTAACAGAAGTGTAGTTTCTATTTTTGTGTCAAATCCCAAACATCTGGTCCCCAGGAGATGCTTTTGCTACCAAGCACTACTGTTAGATTTCTCGCCAACAAGTTTCATTGCTTCATGTGGTTTGTGTTTTGTTCTTTAAACAGTTAATTATGTTTTAGTCTTTCTTCCATAAAAGCTAAATTTAGCCGAGATCTTCTCTAATCTGAAACATTTTATGGAAATGATGGTGTTGTTAAAGAAAAAAACGCTGGGTAGAGATTATAAATGTATAAAATGAGTGAGCACAGTGTCCTTTACACCGTGGCTCTGTTCAGCACTTGCTCTTTGATGAGTAGAAGCAAAGACTGTTGTAAATGGAGATCAAGTAGCTACTACAAAGACACGTGTAGTAGTACACACACACTGGTGGACACACGCACAGTGCTTCCTATGCTGCTTTCAGCCTCCAGTCCCTGATTCACTGAGCTCAAAGAGGGGGATCACAGCCCAGCTGTGGATTTAAAAGGGAGTTTTGTAATATCTCAGGGCTGGAAGAGACCTCAGGAAGTCATTCCCTGTCCATCCGAGTGGGCAGAGCAATCCTGGGCCAGGATCACCTGAGGGAAAGGGGAGTTTTGCCATTCATTCAGCACCAGGTTTTCACCCTTTCACCACAGGGACATGAAAGGGAAATGAACTTTTTGTTGAGAACGCTGGTTCTTACTTATCTACCCGTCAGCTTTTAGCAAACCAGAAGATAAAGTCTGCTTACAGGAAACTGCTGAGAAATAAGATTGTAGTGAGGGTGGTTAAAACATCACTTTTCCAAACATTCATAGAATCATAAATTCATAGAATCACAGAATGGTTTGGGTTGGGAGGCACCTTAAGGATCATCTCATTCCATCCCCTGCCATGGGCAGGGACATCTTCCACTATCCCAGTTTGCTCAGAGCCCTGGTATTATCTTAAACTGATTCCTTGTGGTTTACGTGTTTTCCTGTCTCTCCTTTATGTAGGAATATAATTTAACATCCCACTCACCTCTGGAATGATAAAACTCATTAGAATAAGCGTCCCAGGGAGGTGGTGCAGTCACAATCTCTGGAAATATTCCAGAGGCATCTGGATGTGGCCCTTGGGGACATGATTTAGGGGGGATTATGATGGGATTGGATGGTGCTGAACGTCTCTTCCAACCCTGATGATTCTGTGAAACCAAGGAAAGCTCATGGCTGTGTATAACCTGAAAATCCAGCAAGGCTCCTCGTGCTTCCATGTTGTTTGGAATTTGGAGGCTGTGTCTGGCTCCCTGCTTTGACAACCACACATTTCTGGCCTCTTCTCCCTCACAGTGAGCACAAGGTGCTTCCACATGAGGGAAACCAAAAACTCCTTGTTAGATTTGCATGGAAGCACAACTACTGCTGCTGCTCCATGGGATGCTCCTGACAAGGAAGGAGCTTGGAAAATTTCCATGGCATTTGCATGGGCCCAAGAACATCTCCTGCCCTTGTTTACTGGAAAAATCAAAATTACCGTGGTGATCAGAGTCACAAGGGAGTTGTGATGGATCTTGAAAGGTGTTTTCCCATCTGTGATGGGCTTTGCACAAATATTGTGAGTAGAGATAAGGGAAAACAATGAAAATTGAAAAAAAAGAAGGAGCAAGGGAGCCAGGGAAAGCTCAATCAAAATGGAGCATGGAGCAGAGAAAGGTGGAAAAGAGAAGGCTCTGGGGAGACTTTATTGTGGCCTTCCAGTGCCTTAAGAGGGTTATAAAAAGCAGAGAGGGGGATTTTTGATGTAGGCAGAGAGTGACAGGACAAGGGGGAATGGTTTTAAACCGAAATGGGGAATGTTTGGGTCAAATATTAGGAAGCGATTCTTCCCTGTGAGGGTTGCGAGGGGCTGGGATAGAATTCCCAGAGAAGCTCTGATGGCTCAAGGGCATCATTCCCACTGATGTGAAGGCACACATCTCCATCAGGAAGCTCCTGAAGTGGGAGAACCAAAGCCCAGGGCCCAAACATGAGGCCTTTTCCTTTGAGGGAGTTTGGAGAGGCCATGGCCCAGGAGGGGCATTTCTGAGGCCTGTAAAGGCCTCTGCAAAGGCAGCTCTGGGTCACACTTCTGGTGGTTATTTTTTTAATAGCACTCTGACAAGAAACAATTGTGTGCTCTGTGCAGTTGTATCATGAACACCTTTTCCTTTTGCTTCTGTTTCATTGATTCTTCAGGAGTTCAGCAGCTTTAAGCACCTGCCTTCAGCCATCACTTCAACTTTGCTTTCTGGGCGATCTGTGCCAGGGTCTCACCACCTTCACAGGGAATTAATTTAATCCTAATGTCTCATCTAACCCTATTCTGTGTCAGTTTGAAGCCATTCCCTGTGTCCTGTCCCTCCAGCCCTTGGAAATAGTCTCTCTCCAGGTTTCCTGGGGCTCCTCCAGCTCCTGCAAGGCCACAATGAGGTCACCCCAAAGCTTCTCCTCTTCAGGCTGAACATTCCAAACACTCCCAGCCTTTCCTCCCAGCAGACCTTTTCCATCCCTCTGATCATCCTGGAGCTTTCTCTGGACTTGCTCCAACGTGTCCTTCCTGTATCCCAGCTTCTGGACCAGGCCTGTCTGTAGTGCAGGTTACACCTCATACTGGGAAAATAAAAATGTGCAAAAATGCTGTAGAAAAACAAACCTCAGCACTCTGTGTCTTCCCCAGAGCTCCAATACTCCTCCCTTCAACTTTTTACAGACATGTACAAACTTCCAAGCCTCTGTCTTCCTGTGAATCGTGGGTCACATCCTCCTGAATTTTGCTGTTCAGCTCTGTCAAACTTTAGCCTCAGAAATACCTGTCACTTCCAGGATCTAATTTAATCTGGGCTATAAAATAGACCACCCAAATGGAGAAGGAAATATTGTTATCTCCATGCTAATTGCTAAATGATTTTCCTCAGGACTCAGGCTCCCCTGGAAAGGAGCCAGATGTGTGGCAGGATAAAAACCACTAAGGACTGAACAAAGACCACCAAACACACTCCTCCACAGGCAGCTCACCAGCAACACAAGAAAACACAAAGCAGGCTTTTCCCACCACGGGAAACTGGGGCTGGAATTCAGCCACCCAATTTGACCAATTTTGCCCTGGGTTCCTCATCTTTCCCTCAGTTCTGTGGTACCTATTGTTACCTTGCTCTCACCCAGCAGATTTCCTTGTAAAATTGGCATTAATCGATCCTTCCAACGTGTTTTAAATTTTTCTTGCTCATTTTTTCATGTCACCTTTTATTGCCAGACCCTGCCTTGCTTTTATCTGCCATCAGACCCGTTGGCTTTCTGCTGGAAGATAAGCTCACCATTGTTTTACACCCCTGTACCAGAGCCTGGCTCTGCAAATCTCTTTTGACACAAAGCTCAGTGCTTGGCTTGACCGAAAAAAGGCTTCCCAGGGGGATTTCTCCAGCATGGAGAAGGGTCTTGACTGCAGCACACGGTGTCTCACCTTCCCATCTCCAGCACAGTGTAGTGTCACCTCAAATCCTGCTTTCCCTCTCACCAGTGCTGTCCAGGGAAGGGATCAGAGGTGGGGAAGGGGCTGGAAAACCTCCTGTGAGGAGCAGCTGAGGGAGCTGGGGGGGTTTGTGTGGAGAAGAGGAGGCTCAGGGGGGACCTCATTGCTGTCCCCAAGTCCCTGCCAGGAGGGGGCAGTGAGGGGGGTCGGGCTCTGCTCCCATGTCCCAAGGGAAAGGAGGACAGGGAATGGCCTTCAGCTGCCCCAGGGCAGCTCAGCTTGGAGATGAGCAACAAGTTTTCCTGCCAGAGTGGTCAGGCCTTGGCAGAAGTGTCCCAGGGAGGTGGTGGAGTCCCAGGGGCTGCAAGTGTCCCAGAGGTGTCTGCATGTGGCCCTTGGGGACATGGATTAGGGGGGATCCTGGTGGTGCCACTGGATGATCCTCAAGGTCTCTCCCAACGTGGATGATTCTGGGATTCTGTGAGTGTGTAATTTCTGGGATTCTGTGAGTGTGTAATTTTTCTGCTTCACACTCTTGGGATGGAAGGAAAGCAGCACTCAGCTCTCAGAGGAAATGGCAGCATAAGCAAAGTGATGGTATCCCTCATCTAATTCAGGGAAAATTATCACAGTGTTTTGCACCATCTGATGCCAGGAACCGTTTTAACATGATTCTCAAGTCGGTCAAGATATTTAGGTTGCAGCTGGATGTAAAAGTCTTCCCTCCACACACACATTTGTCTTCACTGAAACAAAACTCATGGAACAAAATTCACTGAAACAAAAAATGGTTGCCCAGACAAGCCATGGTTGCCCCATCCCTGAAAGTGTCCAAGGCCAGGCTGGATGAGGCTTGGAGCAACCTGGGATACTGGAAAGTGTCCCTGTCCATGGCAGAGGATGGAATGAGATGACCTTTAAGAACCCTTCCTACCCAAACCATTCTATGACTCTAAGTTTTAAAATAGGCATAAATTCTTTAAATGTAATTTTAGCCTAAATCTGCTTCAGTGGCAAAAAAAAATTATATATATATATATTTAGGTCATTTATCCAGCTCTATAAAGCAAGATTTTTTTAATCCATTTTCTTTTACCCTGCAATTTTTTGCCTACTTTTCCCACTCTTTCTTCCCTGTAAGTATCACTGTGGGCAGTGCTGGTAAGTGAGAGGAGGAATCCCATTTCCTGATGGATTGTACACCTGACACTGCCATCCGAGTGGCTGCTTCCACATCTTTCCAATTGTTGTGTCAGAAAATCAATCCGTGACTTCAGCAAAATCTTGACACTTTCTCCCATCTACAGAAGGGACTGTTAATAATTCAGGACCTCTTAATCTCTCTTCTTTTTTCTCAACTCGTTTCTTCTGAAGCCAAACACTCCACAATTCAGTTGCTGAATCTGATGATGCTTTTCTGAAATTAAAATAAGTGAGAACAGCCTTGTAGGTATTTTTAATGTCCAAATCTCTATGGTTGGTGATAAATAACTCTGAGGGTGAAGGTTTGATAGTGTGGGACTGTGTTCTGTGCTGTGTACACAGAAGTCAAGCCAGTTAATACTGTAATTGCATAAACAGGATGGTCTTGGTGACATTAATTTCCTGTAGCAGCTTCTAGATCTTGTGACAAGGCTGAGCGTGGATAAGAAATGTTCTTATATTCTTAACACATGAAATGGCAGAATTTCTTGAGGATAAAAAGAATTTCTTGTGGATAAAAAGAACTGAAAAAGGGTTTGTGCACCAGCAGCTTCTTTGGTTTTCTCCCATTTTTACAGCTGATACAACAAAAGCACCTGTTTCTCCCAACAAACACTTTCACATAAAATATCTATTAAAAGAACACTTTTAGGGGGGAGTTGCTCTCTTCCTCAACTAATGTTTCTGTGGTGTTTCATAGAAAGGGAAGGAAGGAGAAAAAAAGGCTCTTTGAGAACAGAAGCCAAGCACTGTTCAACATGTGAAGTATTCTGGAACACATAAAAGTGGGGGATTTGACCTCCTAAGTTATCCATGATGGGATTACCTATATCAAAGCACAGATCACAAGCAAGCAAGCTCATATCCTCTATAAAAATGGAAATATTTCCAGTAGTGTCCCCCATCCTTTATCTATCCAGGCCAGAGTTCTCAAGCCTAAGTAATTAAACAGTAGATTTCTGAATTTGTAACTGTGAAACTAAATAAATGCCCATCATTTTCTCAGATAATGTCATTAAATACAGGGGGGAAAAAATGGTCTTATTTTGTTATCTAACAGAATGGTTTGAACTTTTTGACCACAGTAATTTATTTAAGCTGCTGTTGCCACCCAGCCCTGGAGTTTGTCAGAACTGGTGACCTACTGGAAAGATAAAAAGCTGTAAAAAACCCACCATGAACCTCCAGAAAGAGGTTCTGGCATTTTGTCTTCCTGCTTCAGACTCACCCATAGGTATGGCTGTAACGATCCTGGGTTTCAAACAGGGCAGAGAACTCAGTGTGGACAACCTGTCCCAGTTTTTATCTCCACATGAAACCCTTCTCTCTGCAGTTCCACGTGTCCCCAGCTGACAGAAATTGTGTTTTCATACCTCCCGGATGTTCTAAATTTAAATACTATCAGTCTCCTGTAAATAACAATGAAATACTTCCCCCTGACAGGGTTGGAGGCAGCATATGGATTCAAGTTTTAGACAACACTACATGTAAAATGCCTTTCCTTTTATAGCAGAATATATTTAGAGTCTTTTAAGCTCAGCTCCTGAACTCGAGTCATCCAACCCAATCAACAGCAGAGTCCCAACTTCATGTCAGTGCAATACATTGTTAACTGATATGTCAGAAAATCAATTAATTACTTTTAAGTAGCAGTTAAGAGTATCCACACAATACTGCCCTGTGAATTATTAAAGAAAGCAAGGTTGAGTTTTCCCCGCAATGGAAACCCTGCCTTGGAAGAAAGTGCAAAATGCTGCTTCTGCCCTGGAGCCTAATCAAGATTATTGGGCAGGGAACAGGGACCAAAAGAGGGGTAGAGGGTTCAAAACAGGGAGGATTCTGCCTCCCAAAGCAGAGCTGTAATGCCTACAGAAACCTGGATTTATCCATCCTCCCTTTTCCCGAGGTTCCACAGCCTCCAGGTGGGAATAATGGCAGATGTGGCTCTGAGAAAAGTGAGCAGAGAAGAGTAGAAAGGACCTTCCCTACCCTTCCACAGCCTCACCAAGGGACCTGCTCAGACTTTGTGCACCCCCTGTTGTAGGTTTGCCCCTGGGATTGTCCCCTGGGAGCTGTGTGGCCTCAGTGGGACATCACTGTCGTGAATCCTCCTCTTCTCATGTGCTGGAGGTGCCACGTGGGTGACTGAATCAGAGGTGGCTGAGTGGGATTTGGCTTGAGCTTTGGATTTTCCATCTTTTCGTGGTGGGAAAACTCCCCTGAGTAGGATTGAAAGAGCACTGGGAGGTTCTGCCATCACAGCGAGGGAAGGAGGGGTCTGTCATGGTCCCTGCTCTGCAGGTGGGAATGTGTCCTGGAGGAAGGAAAAGTGTTTCTTGTGGAATTCCTTTCACATCTGGAAAAATGCTCTTGGTTCAGCTTGGCTACAAGCAAATGTCCCATCTGAATCTGTGATAGATGGCCCTGCTCTTCTCCCTCCCACCTTTCTCTTCTTCCTCCCACCTTTCTCTTCTCCCTCCCACCTTTCTCTTCTCCCTCTTCTTTCTTCCAGGAGTTGTGGGAAGGGTTGGAGTGGGGACAAAGAGCAGCCCACCCCCCAAATTCCTCAGCACACAGTGGGTTCAAGCTCCATGTCACCACAGCACAGACCCCGTGGTTTGATTCCTGAGGGTTTCAGTCCTGCCTTTAAACTACTTCCCAAAACTCCAAGTATTTGAGGCCTCACAGGTCACGTGGAGGTCTGGGAATGGTTTTGCTCCAAAAGCTGAGGAGTTGTGGTGTATCTGTGGTGCCTGTTTTCCCTTGTCTTTGTGGCTGGTAGGAATTCTGGCTCTGCAGGATTTAGATACAGAGCTGGAAAAGTCTCATAAATGACTTTTTTCGAATTTATGCCTCTTACTTGTGAGGGTCCTCTCTGATGGTGCTTCTGGTTAAGAGGAGAAGCAGTAGAGAATTTTACACACACACACTTCTCTTTTTTGTCAAAACCCGTCATTTTTCATGATAACTTTGACCAGAAAATATTCTTCATCTTCTGAATGTGGGAGGTCCCAGTCCCATCCCTGATCCAGCTGTTCTGAGCTATTCCTGCAGCCAGGAAAAACTGGGAGAGTCACTGCTTGGTGCAGAGGAGGAAAAACTCCTAAAGGATCAGTCAGGCAGGACATGAACCCCACAAACCTCCATCTCTTGGCAAACCTCAACCATCCAGGAGGTGCAAAGTCTTCAAGGTGACGACAGAGATGTTGGTGGATTTGGGAATCTCCATGGGAGCAGCTCTGCCGGGTTTTTAGGTGTGGTTTTGTCTGGTATTTTTAGCATTTTGCCTCTGCTGTGGCACAGAACCTTCCAGTACCTTAAATGAGCTTTTAAAAAGCAGAGAGAGAAACTTTTTATGGGGTAGTGACAGGACGAGGGGCAGTGGTTTCAAACTGATAAAAGGTCGGGTTAGATGGATATTGGGAAAAAATTCTTTATCCAGAGGGTGGGAAGGGGCTGGGAGAGAATTCCCAGAGAAGCTGTGGCTGCCCCTGGATCCCTGGAAGTGTCCAAGGCCAGGTTGGATCCCTGGGCCAGTGGAAGTTGTCCCTGCCTGTCACTGGGTGATCTTTAAGTTCCCTTCCAACCCAAACCATTCCATGATTCCATGTGCTTGATGTTGTTTCCAGTCCTGTTTTTCAAACCAGTTTATTCCACACCAGTCTGAGCTGGTTCTGTGCAGGTCCAAGGCCAGGGAGAGGAGGGAAGTTGAGCTGACAGAAAATGTGCCAGTCCTGCAGTGACTCTGGCAGGGTTTGGCTGAGAAAGTCCCACAAAACAAACTTAAATTCTGTTTAAAGCCTTCCAAGTCAGCAAATATATTCCCAGGTCGCAAAGCTCCTAAAATTTAACATTTAACAATGTCCATTTTGATTTTATTTAAAGGAGATGGTGATGGAAAGACAGGTCATGTCAAAGGAAAATAAAAAAAAATAAAGGGGGGATAAACCAGCTTTAGATTACTCTCAAATTTCCAGCAGGCAGCTCCAAAACAAATGAAATTTTAGCTGTTTTTCTGAATATCTCACCAAGCTCAGTTTCACTGCAGAACGTGTCCGGCTTCAGCACAAAGTGCACATAAAAAATTTGAATTTCCCTGGTAGCCACGTGTGAAATCCACCCTCATCCACAGGTTTGGCAACCCCCAAAAAGACAAATTCCTCTTCCAGGAAAACAACCTGCTGCACAAAGGGGTTGCTAAATGCTCTGCAAAGAGGATGTAGAGCTTCAAAGTCGGTTCAAGATGCTGTTGCATGTCAAAAACAGGACGTGTGCTCCATCCTGTTTCATTCTTACTCGCCCCCTCTGGGGTTTTTTTGGGTCTGAGTTATGCTTTTTAAAAATATGTCACTCGTTTGGCTCAGTTCAGAGAACCCTAAAAATACTTGTGCTCATCAAGTGAAACTCTCTGGGCTGGGTTGGGGAATTTCTCTGCACAGGCTGAAAAATGAGATTGTCACGGGTTGGGTGTGAAGAGGGAAAAGGGACATCAGATATTCCCTTTATTTTCTTTTTTTTTGTGGAGGTTTTTTTTTTTGGATGTCACAGGCCACAAACCCCATCATTTCTCTAAGAAGCCCAAACCCTCGTGTCTGAGAATTTAATTCTAAAATTTGAAAGTTTAAATATAAGTTTATCAAAGCATTAAAAGGTGCCTGAAGGGATGTGGGGGAACTCCATCACTTCCCAGTGTTCCTGTCCTGCATATTCAGTGAAGGAAAGAGGTCAAGAACAAAATATAAGGAGAGAAAATCCTGCCAAACTTCAGGAAAATTGATTTTATAGTCTGGGAAGCTCTGTGGCTGTAGAGCTCTCAGTGTCCTTTCAGTGTGAGAGCAGAAGTCATTAATCCACTTTCACTTTTCATATTACCTGCTAATATTCATATTTCTTATTATATATGAAATATGTATAAATATAAAATATAAATTATAATTATATATAAATATATAT
>WEIV01009022.1:70384-91169 GCA_013390005.1 Calyptomena viridis | reverse complement strand
CGCCTCCATCCATCCCGGCGCCGGGACACGGCCCGGCTCAGCCCGGCGGGGACCCTGCGCCGCCCCCACGAGAAGACCCGCGAGCTCTCCGTCCGCCGTGGAAATGCGCTTTCCCCGAGCACTCCCGCGTAACCCCGGCCGGCAACTTTTGGGTTGATCTTCCCCGGTGCTTCCCGTCTCTCTGTCCTCGTTGGGGTCTGCGGCTCCTCCACCCCTGCCCGCCGTCACCTCCTTTTGCGGAAGGAAAGATTTCGCTCCTTCAAAAGTAGTGATTTTGCTGGGTGGTTTTAATTGTCTTTTTTTTTTCGTATTTTTTTTTTTTTAATCGCTGCCGGTGGCTTTTGGTTTGCAGTGTGTGCGTGTGTGTGGGCTCTCCGCGCAGGCTGCCGGTATCCATCCCGCTGGACGAGGGAAAAGCCATGTTTCCCAAAGCCGGCTTCCACCTGCTGCGGTTCAAATATTGTTAAGCAGCCGGTTCCTGTGGCCGAATTAGAGGAAGACTGTCTCAGATACTGAAAAAAAAAAAAAAAGAATTGGCAATGAATGCCGAAGTTGTTGCAGACTGTTGGTTTGACTGCTGAGGAGGACGTGAGTGGGAGAGAGAGAGCGCTGTTGCATACACAAAACCACAGGGAGAACCCACAATTTAACCAACATCCCCAAACCCAAGTTTTCAGCTGTGGACCTTTTAGCCTCAGAGCTTGCGATCGGCTGCGACCTTTCTTTAAATTAATGGCAAGCGTTATACCAAAGACAAAGATAGAGATTTGAAGCTTGAATGCGATTGCACTGAGCTTTTCTTTTCCTTTTTCTTTTTTTTTATTTCCTTTTTGCGCAAGAATGATTGAAAGGTCATGACACGAGTACTCTTAGAGCAACGCGAACCAAACTACTGAAGCTCATTTTCAAGGCTGCTTAAAAAAAATAATCTCGCAGAGAACATTAATGGATTCCTGTTGTGTTTAAATTCTCTACAGATTATATTGTAAATATTTTATGAAGTACGGTATATGTGTGCGTGCGTGTGTGTGTGTACGTGAATATATATATACACAGTCGTAGCCAGCTGACCTTTGATCAGAAAATCTCACTTGCTTACCGCCTTCTCTGAAGACAACTCCGAATTTCCCTCTCTAAAAGAGCCGGTTTTTCCTACAGAAGACGCTGGTGCATTTTGTTTTCTCTTGGGACTGTAGAGAAACCACCTGGAAGAAACTCATAGGCGACTGACTGGGAAGCGCAGGCTTTGCATGTGTTTCTGACCGCGTCTTGCACTTGGTCGCCTCCCTTTTTTTAGTTTTTTTTCCCCCCTCCACGGTGCTTGGGAGTTTGGAATGAGCTTTCTCCCGGGTCACTTTTTGTGTCACGGCCTCGGTAAAGCCCCGCACGGACGATCCTTGGGTTTATCGGATTAACCTGATCTGTTCCTCCGCGCCAGGAAGCCAAGAGTTAAGTCTCGGCGTGCTCCCTATCTCAGCGAAAAATTAACTTTGGGGACTGGCGTAGAAAACAAGTTTCCCCCGGGTCCTCGGCCCTGTATCCGTTTATGTTGGTCCCCAGGGAGCGGCTCGCTGAAGAGTTACGCTCCTTTCGCTGTTCTGTAGAAACTCTGTGGAGGTCTTTCACTCAAAAGGCTTGTTGTGATGCGTATCCCCGTAGATACCAGCACCAGCCGCCGCTTCACGCCGCCCTCCACCACGCTGAGCCCGGGGAAGATGAGCGAGCCGCTGCCGCTGCCCGGCGCCGAGCACAGCGGGGCTTTGCCGGGGAAGCTGCGCAGCGCCGACCGCAGCATGGTGGAGGTCCTGGCGGATCACCCCGGGGAGCTGGTGCGCACCGACAGCCCCAACTTCCTCTGCTCCGTGCTGCCCACGCACTGGCGCTGCAACAAGACGCTGCCCATCGCCTTCAAGGTACGTCCGCCGGCTCCCGAAACCCGCGCGTGGAGGGGGGTAGGGAAGGGAAGGGGGAAGGAGGGAGGGATGGAGGGGTGGAGGGCAGGGTGTGCGCCCCGAGGATGCGGAGCGCGGGGCGCTGAGCCGCCCGTTCGGAGCCGCAGCAGGATCGGGACGGGGCGCTCCGGCGGGGAAGTCGCGGTGGTCCGGCTGCGACCTGCCTCCTTCCACTCGTTTTTCCACCCTTCCTTCCTTTCATCCTTCCTTCCATCCATCCCTCCGTCCATCCTTCTTTACATCTATTCCTCCTTCCATCCTTCTTTCCATCCTCCCTTCCGCGCCCGCATGGGAAGCCTCTTGCCCGGGCTCCGGGCAGGAGCGACCGCTGGCAGCCGAGGAATGCGATGGGCTGGGAAGGTCCCTCCAGCCGCTGCCTCCCTCTTTTCCCCATTCATAACTCTGGGAGAGAGAGACAGCTCTGCTCAAGAGGAAAAAAAAATAAAATAAAGCCATACGCGAGGAGTTTGGCTGCCCTGGGGATCAGATGCCGCAGCCCGATGCAAACAGACACAGGCGGCTCGGAACTGCAGGAGCCCCCGGGACTGAAGGAGCCCCGGGCTCGCCCAGAAGTCCCCCAGGGTGGTGGCGGGTCCCTCTGCCCGCAGCGACCCCCCGGCGCTGCCACCCACGGGGGACACCCGCCCGCCACGGGCCCCGCTCGGGTGGCGCCGGGTTTGCCCCTGCCAGGGTCCCATTAGGGGGAAAACAAAACACCAACAATCCAAAAGACACATTTCCCTTTTTTTTCTTTTTTAAATCGGCTCTTTTTAATAATAGTAAAAGTCAAGGCCTAACCTGGGCAGACCCTGCGGCCGCTTAGAGTTCTCCCTCTTCCAGAGTCCCTTGCTAAATCCAAGTAAAACCGAGGCAAAAGGTGGAAAAGAGGGAGGGGGTGAGGATATCCCGGGTCCCTCCTGTCACCCAGACCCTGCCAGCGGTGCCCCCGTGATGGTTGTTGCGCTTTCTTTCCTCCCTTCCCGTTACCTCTCTTCAAGTAAAATTATCCTCCCCTTGGAGGAAAATTATCCTGCCTTGGTCACGCTCTTTTTTGACTTGTGTCTGTCGCTAATTTCTTGAGCGCGCTGCTTTTCTGGCTACTGATGTAGATACGCTTCCGAGCGCGGCAAGGAAAAGGTAATTATTCTCGTTATCCTTTTATCCGAGACGGGAGCCGCACAGACATGCAGATCCTCAGGAGCTCCGGGGTTAGATTTAGGATCGGGATTTGTCAAGTCCGTGCTTTCTTTTGCGGTCATTGCTAAACACCGACCGCCTCGATACTTTTTTTTTTTTGAAGGCGACCAGACTCGAGTCTTTCCGATGGCTTTTTGGGAGAGGAGAAACCAGGGAGAAGGGAATCGGTTCAGCTCCCAGAGCTTTGGGAAATCCCGCTGACGAGGCGGCTTTAGGGCAAAGTTTTATTGTGTCTGGTCTTCTTGTTTTACGCAGATAAGAGTCTGGGGAAAAGGGAGGAACTAATCGGCGGGGTCACTTCCTAAATTCCCACATTTAGATTAATTATTACACTGTTCCCCACGCACACGGCAGCTCCTGCTAATTACTCGGGAAGTTGTGTTCCTGGAAGGCAGGGAAAAGCCGCTCCGCCCCGCCGGGATGGGAGATAAGCGGAGTCGGGGTTTCTTTTCCTGGGGGATCCCTGGGCCAGAGGGTCCCCGCAGTGCCACGCGTGTCCCTGTGCCAGCCCCGCACCCCCGGGGGGACAGGGATGGAGAAAGGACAGGAGATGCGGCTCTTCCCGCTCCTTCCCCTGCGGAGCCGCCGCGATTTCGGGATTCTCCCCGGGAATGGGGGGATTTGGCGACAGGGATTGTCCTGGTTATGTGGAAATTGTCCCTGGGAAGCAAAGCCAGGGGGTATCGAGATATTCCCGACGCTTCGCTCCCTCCTCGCTCCCCCTGCTTGTGCAGCCTCCCGTGTTCTCCAGGAGTTTGGAACACCGGGATAATTCGGCTTAGAAATACCCAAAAGGGAAAAAAAAAATCAACCCCCGCTCCCAAAGGTTTCACTTTGAGCCCCTGGAATGGTGGGTTGGGAAGCACCTGATTCCAGGATGCTCCTCATCTTCACCCCCCAAATTCTCTCTTCATGGATCGCCGAGAAATGAACTCTGAAATTATTTGCCAGGTCTAAAACAAGCTCTTTTTGTTTATACCAAATATTGAATATTCACAAAGGCGTTTTTTAAAAGTCGTGGGGTTTCAGATCATTTGGATCAGGAATTCGAAAACTCAGGTCAGAATCCTTGGCATCTGACAAAAAAGCGCTGAGTTTTATCAAGTATTTGTTAACGACCATTGTATGAATAAAAAGAGAGAGATGGAAAGTTTTCATGTCTCCTTAGAAAATTCAGTTATGATGTTATATAAGGATATTGTTTCAAATCGAAATTACTATTTCTGGCCTTTTTGTTTTTCTTAATTAATGAATTATTCTGTTAAACTTAAAAATAATAACTAATAAGGTGCCATATAAATTCATTGTCCAAGCGCTGTTAAGAAAGAATCTGAATCTGAATTTAAAAGGCCAATTTGGCTTGATTGATGCGGGAGAAGTAGGTAATTTAGATACTCAACAGCACTGCAACCCTGATATTCTTCTTGCTTCTCTAGAAATGCATATTTTTAAGAGGTAGGAGTGCAACAAAGTCCTTGATAACTCCAGCCAGCAAGTCCCAACTTATCTGTTTAGTCTTTTTTCTAATGTAAATGTTTGTATTTCTGTTTCTATTGTCTGTGACTTTTAACTCCAGTTTCTTTTCCGAGCTGTGTCAGTTTTCTTCTTGTTTCTATTTTTTTTCTTCGCGTGTCTTATCGTCGAGGTTGTGATTTGGAAAACGGTGCTTTTAAAATATTTGTTCTGTGAGACACAACTGACCCCTCTTCCCCAAAAAACTGCCGTGATTGCTCAAAATCCTGGCATATATTTCTTTAAATGACCATGAAAACATTTGAATCTCAGGGTAAAGCCCTGATTTTCCCTTTTCCCCCCTGATTTTCCCTTTTCCCTTCCTTGTGCCTGTGATATCTGTGCTTGCATTGATGTTTTAAGGTGATTTTTAAGAGCTGGGTGCGTTGGTGACCCAGAGCTGTGCAAGGAGAAGGTTCTAAGCTCAAACAATTCAAGCAGGGACTAATTTAAGCCAAGATCAGGGAAATTTGAAAAGCCCAACACTGAGTAAAACACAGGCCCCAGAAACACAGTTCTGGAACACAGAGGAGAACAAAAAACCCAAGTGTGGGCCAGGGAGGAACGGGAAAGAGGAACTTGAAATAAATACGTAAAGAGGGAATTTTGACCCAGTGATTCAAAGTTTTCATGTGGAAGTGAAAATAAGGGTTAGTGGTGACTAAAGGGACAGCACAGAAGTGGAAGGAAAGGCTGGGAAATACCTGGGACTGGAGGTTTCTCTCAAATTTTGGGATGGAGCTGTGGCTGGGGAATAAAAACCAGGCATGGATCAAGTCGAGGAGCTGCTGATCCCGTTTGGAAAGAACAAGTGGGATTAGAAAGGAAGAGAAATCAAACCAGGCCGGGAAAAGCTTCAGCAAATTTTAACTGCCTGGAAATAAGTTAGAAAATGGTAAGAGGAAGGAAAAATATTAAGCTGCAACTCAGAGGACACAATGAAGAGCTACTTCCCCTTAGAATGTGCAAAAGAGGAATTAAAAACAAGCTGGATGTTTTTTATTTAATTTTTTTTGTGTGTGTGATAAAAGTCCTGTAGACTTAATTGGGAGAACAGCAACAAGACGTAAAAAATATATGGGGGACCTGATTTAAACTCTTGTTTTTCCCAAATATCCATTTGATTGCAGCGGGATAAAACTGTTTAGGGAATTCCATCCTGCTCAAGGAGATACAATAAAAATTCAGTTTGTCAGCGTGAATAAAGAAGATACAAGTCAGAACATTTAAGAGCAGGAACCTTTATATCTCTCAGGTCACAGTGAATCCTGTGTTCCTAAACATTTGTTTGATAGGTCTGAAGTCAATGATTTGATTTTAAAGGAAATAAATTGTTCAGTAAATTTGGATTAAACATTTGATTGAGGCCTGATTTTCCACGGATTTACCCTGAATTTATGCTGGGACAGTTCTGTAATGAGACCAACATCTTCATTTATTAATTGAAAATTACAGATACGTATTTTGGAAAGCTGGTTTCAAGTATTTTTCGTCTCAGAGTACACTTTAAGCTGGGTATTCCAGAGGTGCATTGCTATAAAACTTTCCAGTCCGAACATTAGGAAAAATAAGATTAAAAACGGTAGAAATCCACAATAAGAAGCAAAGCCACGAACCTTAAATAATATATATTATGGTAATGCAATTACATATTAAAAAATCATTCTCTTAGGTGCTTCAGTTCCACAGGAAAAGTGGGGAAGAACAATTTTTTCCCAGATTGGAAAGAATTTTAGTGCAGCATTATGGATATTATTTAGCAATGGGTGTACAAGTAACTTACCCGCTCAGACTTAAAACTCCACAATCCAAATCACCAAAAACCATTGAAGGCAACAAGATTTGGGGGGGAAAAAGAAGATTTCCACTACAACAACCCAGCAAGAGAAGCGTTTCCCCCAAATAACATCTTTATTTCCGTGGCTTTTCGCCGCTTCCCGTTTTCTCCCAATTACGAGGGAACTGAGGGATCTGCTCCTTGATTTTGCAGGTGGTGGCCTTGGGAGACGTTCCTGATGGGACCCTGGTGACAGTGATGGCCGGGAATGACGAGAATTACTCGGCAGAGCTGCGGAATGCCACGGCTGCCATGAAAAACCAGGTGGCGCGGTTCAACGACCTCCGCTTCGTGGGCAGGAGTGGCAGAGGTACCTCTTTGTTCCCTTGGCTTGTGTCAAATCCTGGCTGTGGGGAAGGAATTCCAAGAGTTTTCCCATTTCAAAGGCACCGGGTGGTTTGCCTTGTTTTAGCCCAGCCCGTTCTCTGCGTTGTTGCGATTTGTAAGCGGTGAAATCTCGGCGGAACAAAAATAAGAAGTTGGGCAGCAAGAGAAATTTTGGGTGTTCCCACTGGTTTGGAGCAGAATAGTCTTACCTGGGGTTAAGTGTGAGGGGCTTGTTTTTGGTTTAAAATAGGAATTTTTGGTTTCAAATGGGAATTTTCAGTTTAAAATAGGAATTTTCCGTTTGTGTAGAGGCCCGTGATCGTTTCTCTGGCACTCCCTGCAAAAACTGGGTTCTGCAACACAACGACTCAAAACCTCAAAGTGCAAATAATCCCTAAAATTCTGTGGGTTCACCCCCACTTGCTGAAGGCACAAGGCACTTTTTCTGGCCTTTCTCACTCTTAAGATGCTCCAGTCCTGGTTTCTGGTGTCTCCTGCAAAGTGAATGGGAGAGACCACACAGAACAGAAAGATTTGATATCTGAATTGCTGTATCTCTGCCATAAGCACTAATTACTGGTAGGTAAATAAAAAGGCCTTCAGAGCATAAATAACAAGTAGGATTTGAAGTTGAATTAGACTGGAACTACATAAAAATATTGTGAGGAAGCTGCAAATTCAACCTGGTGTGTGTGACGTGAGTGGGCAGGTGCTCAAAGCTTGATCCCCCCAAAAAAATCAACATAAAAACCCTTTGCAGCTTCACTCGTTGGCTCCAAGCCATAATTTTATACCTCTTAAATTCCAGGTAACCACGTTTACCTTTCTATTAGTTTATTTTAAGTGTTTCTCTTGCATTAGTGCCTGGGAGAAGAGAAGCCAGTGAGTTGTTGCTCAGAAAAAGCTCAGAAGGATCAGCCCCTCTTTTAAGGTCAAGGATGAAAACCCGTCACATCTCCCCCGTGACTTCATCTGATATTTACTTATGTATTTTCCTCCTGCTTTGTTTGTCTTTAAGTGAAGTTGGCAGGGTTTGAAGGTGTTCCAAACCCACTCCAGGACAATTCAGTGCTCACAAATCCAAGTGACAGTGGCTGTTGCACTTCAGGAGGTTTTTTTAAGGAGCAATTGGTGTCCTGGTGTCTTTGTGAACCAGACTGAATGCTGAGGAATTGCTGATCCTTTTCCCTTCCCTCTCTCCCTGTGGGAGCATCCAACCCAACACCTCACGTGTGGTTGCCCAGGAGAGTTTCAAAGCTGACCCACTTCTGCTCATTCCCCAAAGTTTTTATTCCAAATGGGCGATGGGTCAGGCTTCAGACCAAGGAAATTATCCTGATTACACACAACAGCTTTTATTCTGCCTTTGAAGTGAAATGCATGTGCAGATACCCTTCCAACATAAATACAGTCACTGAGGTGGGAGATGCTGAAACGTCGTGCAAGCAGTAAATACATTTTGGGAATAAAACACCCATGCAGTTCCTCTGTCTCCTGCAGCATTTTTAGCTGAGGATACAGAGGCAGATGGCTTTCAAATTGTGTTGTTTGGGCCGTCTTCAAATGCACTTGGTGGAAAACACCCTCAGCTGAGAACGTAGCTTCATAATGCTAGCAAAGAATAATAATAGGGTAATGCAGAGAAAATTATATCCATTTACTGAAAACATGAGGGATGCTGTAATGTCTAAAAGTATCAGTCATTAAACGTGTTCATTTGTTATATTAAAGGTACCACCTTTTCAGTAAATGGAATTTGCATTATGATTCAGAGATGACTGTTTAGAAGATTCAAATGAATAGCTGGCAGAGTGGTGGAGAAGCTAATAAAAACAAACCTGGCCTTCAGTTCCTGGCCATGGTAATGAAGCTGGAAATCAGAACAGGGAACTGTGGGAGTCTCAAGGTCAAAATCCAGCAGCTGGGAGAAAACAGCCCCTATTCACAGAACAAAACCTGGCAGAGAGTGTCATGGAGCCCCTTCCCCTGCTACAACCAGCACTCGGTCACTCAGCCACGGAGAAACCTTGTCTGGGTTGTGATTTCCAGGTGCTCAGGATCCCTGGAGCAGTGCAGGGATTTGGGAATGCTGCGTGCTGTGAGTCAGGCTTGGAGCGAAATCCCGTGCCCTGCACTGGCCGCCCATCTCTGGAGGGAGTGACTAATGTATGCTTTTGTTTACTCCTCCACCACGGGATTGTTTTCCAAAGGTGGGGATTGTTTGCCTTCCCCCGGGATTTCGGAGGTGCTGCTCTCTTGGGTGGGTGTAAAGCCCAAAGCAGAAGGTGGTTGCTTCAAAGGGCATCGCTTCCTTTGACACTTGGCTGCAGGAAAATCCACCCAAACGTGGTTTGCTGGGGAATATTGGAGCTCGGAGAAGTTCATTTGGCAGCGGTGGCAGTTGTGTGAGCAGTGGTTGGTGCTGGGCACAGTGGAGGCTCCTCGTGTCCATCAGAGGGTTTGAAATCCCGAGTGGAGAACAAGGAATGGCTTTGAGTGAGGACAGTTCACTTTGTCACTGATCACCTTGTTCAAATCCCAGCAGAACTCACACCAAACCACCTCTGTCTCCCCTCTCAGCAGGAAAGTCTCATTCTTGACATTCTTAATAATTTCAACTTCTTTGCTGCAGGATTTAAATGCACAAATGTGCATTTTGCATGTTTTCCTCCTGTTTCCTCCTGTGGGACAAAGAATCCCCCCCTGATCCAGGGGATTGATTTCCCCCAATGGATATTTTTAAATTGGATTTTTGGCACCAGCCAAAAATCAGCCAAAGCTTAAAAACCCAAACTGTGCTTCAGCATCTTTCCATGCCCAACAGCAATGCCCTGCATTGCTCAGCCTGTGCCTGTTTAGAATTAAAAACCCAAAGCCCTTGGTTTCATTGACACCCACAACAGGAGCTGAGGAATCACAGGGTGCCTGAAACCTTGAGATGTTGGATAAAAGCAATTTGGCTCCTTTTCCTGAACAAAACAGATTTACATTGGACTTGGCTGGGCTCCAGGGTTACTATTCCTCACCCATTGGAGAATGCTACTGGGCAAACCTGCCTGTCTGGCTTGGAAGTCATTTCTGAAAGAAAAATGTACTTTTAAAGCTTCAGCCAATCTCAGTGTCCCCCCTTTTCCTGATTACCTGGTTAAACCCAAATTAATCTTTATTTTTCTCCCTCCATTCATGAGTATTTCAAACTTCAAAATGCTCCTGCTGCAGCATATCCTGTTTTTTAGTGTACAATGAGCCAGTTCAGGTTACTATGATGAAATATAGCTGATGCAAAAAGCCTGACACCATAGGAGTTCATTGGATAAAATGAAAAATAAATAGTTATTTTGGAGAGGGAAGGCTCCACAGCTTGGTAAGCATGACATATTTTCCTCATGCAATCATTAATCCCAGTTACTATCTTCTTTGTAGGACGTCACATTCCAAAAATCCCAACAAATAAACATGTTTTCCAGATGAAAATGATTATTAATAGGTTATCATAATAGTAGCTAATGGAGAAGTGTCCTGGCTTGCTGCAGGAGATCTCAATCTGAAGTTTCATGACAGTTTTTCAGCAAGGCCTTTTCAAAACTGCATCTTGGAAAGGCCTGGAAATTAAGCCTACGTATATATTTCCTACTGGCTCTCAGGATGAGAGGAATGAGTAAGTTTGGTGGTAGTTTTCAACTTCCCCAGAGCCAAAGAAGGTGTAGCTGGAAGGAGGGAGATATTACCAAGCACCATCAGAAGTTTCTGCCATCAGGACTCTTCCTTCTGGATATAATTTTCAGGGGGAAAAAACAAAAATCAGTTTAAGCTGGGCTCTCAAAAATACATAAACCCCAGAAACTACTGGCCTGGATTCCAAGTCTAATTCTTTTTATTAGTCTTCTGAAGTCAGAATTTTGCTCCTTCTGTGCAGCTTCAGTTTGTTGCTGAGTTATTTGAGCGCTCGGTTCAAAGTTGGGTTGTTTTTTTTTTTTTGCTTAAATGCATTCAAAATTGTAAAAGTATGTGCAAAACAGAGGAGGATGCTATTCAACAGGGTCATAAAACCAGTATTAAACAGGCGTCCGGGTTCTGGTCCAAGCCTTTGGAATGTTTCAGGGGACGTGGTATCAGGGATTGGAGGAACAATGAGCAGCATTTGCCAGATGGGATGAAAATAGAAGAAATCCGAGGGCAGTCAAGGGAAAAAAAAAGGGTCAATTGATAGAGTTTCCAAACAATCACTTATTTATGTGGGGGATTGATAAGGATGTGGCTTTAGCAGGATGTTACAGGCAGCGGGAGGTGGTTTGGCTGCAGGGAGAGGGGCAGTTCCTTTGGAAATTGGGAAGGAATTCCTGGTGTGAGGGTGGGGAGGGGCTGGGGGAGAATTCCCAGAGAAGCTGTGGCTGCCCCTGGATCCCTGGAAGTGTCCAAGGCCAGGTTGGATCCCCTGGGCCAGTGGAAGGTGTCCCTGCCCATGGCAGGGGTGGGGTGGATGGGATTTAAGGTCCATTCCAACCCATTCCATGATTTTGTGATCCTATGGAAGGACAGGACTGGGCACTGACTGTCACCCCAGGGTTGTGTAAGAGCAAGGACTTCATGACAAGGGCTCTTCTCCCTCCAATCTGCTCTGAATGGGGATTTTTTTTCTCTAAATACAGAGCCCAGAAGAATTAATTTTATTTTTAAGTGACTCGGGGTTATTTAGTTGTGCCATTAATTGGAATCAGGATTTCTGTGTAACCTGAGTGGTCGTGGAAGAATTCAGGGAGCAGATTTTGGTACAGGGGAGGAATTCAGGGAGCAAATTTGGTACAGGGGAGGAATTCAGAAAGCACATTCTGGTAAAGAGGAAGAATTCAGTGAGGGGGTTTGGTGCAGGGGAGGAATTCAGGGAGCACATTCTGGTAAAGAAGAAGAATTCAGTGAGGGGATTTTGGTACAAGGGAGGAATTCAGGGAGCAGATTTTGGTAAAGGGAAAGAATCCAGAGAGCAGATTCTGGAACACAGGAGGAATTCAGGGAGCAGATTTATGTACAAGGGAGGAATTCAGGGAGCAGATTTGGTGCAGAGGAAGAATTCAGGGAGCAGATTTTGGTACAGGGGAGGGATTCAGTGAGGAGATTTTGGTAAAGGGAAAGAATTCAGGGAGCAGATTTTGGTACAGAGGAGGAATTCAGGGAGCAGATCCTGGCACACAAGAGGAACAGGGAGCAGATCCTGATACAGAGGAAGAATTCAGGGAGCTGATCCTGGTACAGAGGAAGAATTCAGGGAGCAGATCCTGGCACACAAGAGGAATTCAGGGAGCAGATTTTGGTACAGAGGAGGAATTCAGGGAGCAGATCCTGGCACACAAGAGGAATTCAGGGAGCAGATCCTGGCACACAGGAGCCAATGCCTGTCTCAACCCCAATACTCCGAGTCAACTTTAGGTTGATCAGCAAACTCAGCCCTAAGTCCTGCCTCCCTCAGTGCCTTTGGGACGTGGTTGCAGGGTGAGAGGAGGGGAGAAAACCTTTTCCCTGCTCAATTCCTCCCTGGCACAGCAAACCTGGACTCCCAACCCATCCCGTGAGGCTGAGCACGGCCCTGGCTGCCTTTGCCACCTCCCAAACAGTCTCTGCTGGGTGACTTAAAACCTCGTCTGGGTGAAAAAACTCCCCATTCCCAAAGCATCAACAGGAGGAAAATAATGGCAGAGTGACTGGGAGAACTTCCTGTCTCCGGGAGTAAACAGTGGCCATGCCAAGTGCTGAACCACTGCCCTCAGTCCAATAACAATAAATCTATTTTTTTGGTTCTGCACAGCTCTGCTTGGACAGTTTTGAAGCGACGAGGATGAGGCAGACGCCGTCCTCGGAGTTTTTATTTGCCATGATAAAAGGAGCTGGGCTTCCCAGAATGTTGTTTAGGGAAAACAAAGTACTTTTGGAGATGAAAAGGTTGTGTAGTTTCCAGAGATCTGTTTGCCATCCAGCTTTATTTTTGCTTTTTTGTAAGTTTGTTTTTATTTTGCTGTTTATTTTTGTGTTTGGAGCTCTTTGAGTTCTGGTAAAAATATCGTTATTTTTTTATGTATCTATATAGATACCCATATTACAGCTCTAATAACAGCTGCTATTTTGTCACGAAAATAAATCATTCTGAGAGATAAATTAGGACCCTGGCTGGAGAACTTGAGCAGGGGTGAGGATGCTGCAAATCAGTGCCTTACAATTGCTGTCAAGAGAGTCTTTTCCAGCACAGTCATGTGCAAACCCCCTCATCAGTCTGAATCAGCCTCTGTTCCCTTCTAGAAACCCTTTAGCAGCAGTAAAAAAATAGCCATTTTTTTCTATTACCTTAATGCTGTGACTCTCCTCCACCCCTTTTACTCCCATCCTGCTTCCCCACTGTTTTCCCCATCATTTTATTTCCACACAGTTTTCCCAGCCTCTCCAAATTTTTATTTCCTTTGCCTCTGTCCTGCCTCAATCCCTGTCCCTTCCTCTACTGGTGATATTCCCACCCATCCCCTTGGAAAGCTGTGGCCTCTCAGTGCAGGTTGGGATTTTTGAGTGGGTTTTGAGGTTTTGTCCTCAACAAAGGATGCAAGGAACTACCTTAGATTCCTTCTGCCTTTTCCTAGCATTCCCTAGGATGGGGAGCTGCCTGCTGTGATGTGGGACAGAGCTGGGGAGAGAGAGGAGGTTCTGGAGACCGAGGAGGAGGAGGAGGAGGGAAACAGCTCTTCAGCTGGGCAGTGCTTGGAGCACATCAACTCCCTGAAGTTTAGGGAGGAACTGAAGGAAACCCTTTGGCAAAGGCACAGAATTTCCACAGGCTGGACTTTGTGCAGCTCCAACAAAGTCCATCTCTGAGGCCACGGGGTTCTCAGAGGGTTCAAAGGTTGTCTCTGCTGGAAGTTGGCAGCATCCAGGTCGGTAATGGCAGGGAGATGTCCCTCCTCACTGCCTGCCTGGATATCCATCGAGTGACCCCGGGCCAATTCCGAGCTCTGGAATCAATGCACATTCCATTAGAGCAAGGACAGCTCGGAGGATCCTTCCTCTGAGAAAATGAGCTCGGAGCAAACAGTCCCAGGGAGAGCAATTCCTGCTCCAGGCCACTGCAGCTGGAAGTCCCTGATGGTCCCAAAACACTCCTTGCCTCTTCCAGTGAATTCCCAACTTCCCTGTGCCTGGAATCTCTGCCTGCAGCAGTGCAGGGTCAGCATCACCCCCTGGGGCAGGGAGTGTTTGTTCCCATCTTCCCAGCTCCTGCACCGAGGTGTGGAATCATGGAATGGTTGGGAAGGGACCTTAAAGATCAGCTTTTTCATCCCCCCTGCCATGGGCAGAAGTCTCTTTGTCTATCCCAGATTGCTCAGAATTCCATCCAACCTCGCCTTGGACATTTCCAGGGATGGGGCAGCCACAGATTCTCTGGGAATTCTGTGCCCACCCTCCCAGGATGTCCCCAAGGAGAGGGGACAGAAGGCTCAGACCAACTGACCACTGAGTTTGTGGCTTTGAGGGCTTGGGAATCTTTGCAGGGGAAGCCCCTCAAATATCCACAGGCACTGGATTGAGGGGCTGGGAGGGGTAGTGCTGTAATTTTGGATTTAAGCCTTCAAATCAAACATGAATCCCACTTCAGACAGCTAAATCCTCCCTAAATCCTAAATCTGGGCCTTAACCTTCTCATGTCTCTGTCATCCCTATAAAGTCTGGGTGATAATTTCTACCTCAAAAAGCTTATGAACTGTCTGAAATTATAGCTGGGCTCAGGATTATTATTAGGCTTAAGGATCCCGTGGCATTTTCTGCAAGAAAGTGGGAGTTTTGCACTGAAGTCATTCCATTCTGGATTGTCCTTCCCCTCTGGTGTTCCTGCTGCTGATTTTCCCTTTCCCTGAACTCTTCAGCAGTGACACAGCAGTTTGCTGAGGGATTTTTTTTCATCCCACTCATAGAGCTGGATGCACTTTGTGGAGGCCAAGTCACTTCTCCACAAAGAGCCCAGACTCTGGTACAGACAAGCTTTTCATTTAAAACAAAAATGAATTTGCACTGAGGAAAAAAAAAAATCAAAATTCCCTGATATTTAACAGGTCACAGCCTGGAAGCAGAGGTTCAGTTTTGGGGTATCCCACTCAGAGGAGCACCAGAGATTTCCATAGAGTCACCTCTGGGAAAAAAATTATTCCATCCTCTCAAACTCTGTGTTCAAACATTAGTGACACATATTGAATATATATTTTCCATATATATTATATATATTTAATTATACATGTATTTTTATATATTATATATATATTAAAAATATACATTTAAAAATATTTAAGCAATATTTTACAAATATTTTAGCAATAAGCATGGCTTCTAAAGTCTCAAACTGAGATCTCCTTGTGCTCCCACTCTGTGCAGGGCCAGGCACCCCAGCATTTCATTCTTCCTGTGCTGTAATTATTGTCTCCACCCAAGTTCATAAGAATTTTATAGTGGTTACTGCAGCAGCTCCACTTAGAGGTAGAGGCTGCTTGGCTTTTCCATTAAAAGGTCTTCCTTCCCCCTACACCTTTTAATGCTTTAATCCATTTTGTAAGCTTGAGCTGCAGCCTTTCAGTCTAAAAAGGCTTCCCACCCCAAAAATTCAGTTAGAACAGGTCACTTGGGTCGTTTTCCAGAACAGAATGGGAAACAGAATTTGACAAGTCCTGTTGTAACTTTTATACATAAACCACCTCCACCACAAAAGCTGGTGTTTACCCAGGACTTAGGATGCTGAGGCACAAATAATGTGTCTGGCAGCCAAATTCCCACCACAGCTTGGAATAGTCTCCCTTCTGGAACGGGACAACATCCCAACAGAGGGGGATTCCCGTGGTTTTGTGTGTTTGTGGGTTGTTGGTGTTGGCAGAAGTGACTCATGTCTGTGGCAGCTCCTGGGTGTCACCCCAAGCTCACACTTGTGTCTCTGTTCTGGGGAGACCCCACCTGGAATGTGCATCCAGCCCTGGGATCCAGCCCAGGGAGGACATGGAGCTGCTGGAGAGAGTCCAGAGGAGGAACCAGGAGGATCCGAGGGATGGAGCAGCTCTGCTGGGAGGAAAGGCTGGGAGAGCTGGGATTGTTGAGCCTGGAGAGGAGAAGCTTTGGGGTGACCTCCTTGTGGCCTTGCAGGAGCTGGAGGAGCCCCAGGAAACCTGGAGAGAGACTATTTCCAAGGGCTGGAGGGACAGGACACAGGGAATGGCTTCCCACTGCCAGAGGGCAGGGAGAGCTGGGAGATTGGGAAGGAATTCCTGGCTGGGAGGGTGGGGAGGGGCTGGGATAGAATTCCCAGAGAAGCTGTGGCTGCCCCTGGATCCCTGGAAGTGTCCAAGGCCAGGTTGGATCCCCCTGGGACAGTGGAAAGTGTCCCTACATGGAGGTTGGAACAGGATGATCTTTAATGTCCCTCCCATCCCAAAACACTCAGGATTCTCTGACTCTCTTGTGCTACACCATGTCTTAAATCTCTTCTCCCTACATCTCTTCTCCTCAATGACCTCATTTATGTTCCCTCTCAGATGCTCAGAGTTATTTTCCAACCTGTTTTCTGCTGCAGCTCCTCCTGGACGACCATTTACCACCCACACCCGACACCTCCTGCCACTCAACTGTCACACTTTTTTTCTCTCTAAACAGAATAAATGGTGCTTTTGTGGCATCTCTGCTGAAGCACAACCACAGGAAAAACTACATGGAGTAGCAGAAGGAGTAACTTCAGGGAGGGAACCCAAAGGAATCCAGTTGAGAGCGACGCCCAACGTGTGACATTGTAGACATGGACATTCCCAAGGAGTGTAGTTGAAATCCAGGGTTTTTGAGGCAAAGAAGGGCCATCAGTTGGCTCTTTTACACACTTTGTCAGGCTGTCAGGGAAGGGATTAGCACAGGATCCTGCAGAGTTGGTCTTGTCATGACACACAGGAGGGGGAAGTGAAACCGCTCACCAGAAGTGAAACTGGTTGCACACAAACCCTTGTCACAGTAAAATGTAAAACATCTGACCCCCCCAAAAAAACCACAGGGAGAAAAATCGTGGTGGTTTTAGTGAGCTCAGTCCTTGCAGTGCTTGAGTGTGAGGGAGTCACTTTTCTGAGGGTTTCAGGTGAAATGTTGAAGGTGTTGGTTGTTACAGGAATGGATAAAAGCAGCATTCAGGGGAAAAAATGTGTTTTAAATTGGCAGTGACAAGTTTCTGGGATGCTGGGTGCTGGCATTTTTTATTTCTGCCACCAGGAAGATGTTCTCCTGTTTCCTGAGGAAGGGGATTTGGGTGTTGGTCCCACTGCAGCACAGCCAAGGTGGGAAAAAGGGACTTTAGAACCTCCCTCACATCTCCTCGAGGGGCTGAGATCCCAGGGAGCAGCTCCAGGCTCCTCCAGGGAAGCTCCCCAGGATTTTTTGCTCTTTTAGTAGCAGCTCTGTATTCCAGGATCCACTTGAGACTCCTCTGAGCATTCACAGAGACTTTTCTTCTCCTGATTTAACTTCATCTCTCAGGTAACAGCTCCAGACTCCTGCAAGGAACCTGCCTGTGATCGTTTTTCTCTTTTTGTGGAACCTGCATCTTCTGGGATCTACCTGAGCCTCCTCCCAGGCATTTCCTAGAGTCTTTCCACATCTCCTGTGAGGAGCTGAGCTCCCAGGTCACAGCCCCAGGCAACTCCAAGGAAACCATCCCTGGGAATTCTCCAGTGCAAAGGGAAACATTTAGTGATGGGGACAGATTTGTGGCATCCCTGGAGCACCTGATGCCAAGGGACATGCCCCAAACACTTGCTGTGCATCACCAGCACGTGGCTGCTCAGGGCCTGAGTCAGCTTTATTTTAACAGCTGGGAGTTCCAACCAGCTTCTGCTTGTGGAAATATTTCATGTCTGCAGCCTCCAGGCTCAGGGTTATGTTTCTGACTTCTGAAATAAGAGAAAATGGCAATCAGGACTGGCCTTATCACCCAGATATTACCCAGGTTAAAGTAAAACTCAGTTTAATGCCTGCTTAGATTGACAGTGTCTCTGTTAATGCTGCTTGATTTCAGTGATGTAATTTGGGTTGCTTAATATTTTTTCCTGTGTTGCCCCAGGTTAAATGTACCAAAATAATTGGGACATTTTGGATAAGTACCATTGTTTGGGCTTCACCAAAGTAATGCTTTGAAATAATTCCACCTCAAGCCACAACCTTCTCTTGGCCTTTTAGCTCTGGGAATCCCACAGTATTTGGTTTGTTAGCCAGGAAAAAAGCTTGGAGCATGCAGAGGGAAAAAGAGTGTGAAGTGCATGTCTTGGATAAGTGGTGCTGCAGGGAGCTGGGAAGGAAAGGAAAGGGGAAAAGCTCTTATTGTTAAAAAAAAATCAGGATTTCAGAGCTGGGGCCAGGTTTGCAGCAGGGCCACTTTGGGCCCCATATAAATCCAGAACAAAACCTGCATTGATTTTGCACGAGGGAGATTTCTTTGTGAGTGAGTAGATGCTGTGCAAACACAGATCCAAGGACTTCCTGGAGTGAGACACTCCACAGAAATGTTCAAAGTGCACCTTTCTGCTGAGCCAGGGCTGCTTTGGCAGGAGGCAGGTGGGTGTATTTCCCAAATCTCCAGACTGACACCTGCAAAACATCCCTAAAAACACACAAACTGCTCTGTTGCTCCTGCAGCTCATTTGCACAGGCAGTTCTTGGAGTCACAGAGTGGTTGGAGGTGGAATTTATGTGATTCNGTCACAGAGTGGTTGGAGGTGGAAGGGACCTTTATCTATTGTTAACCCCCTTCCAACACCTTCCACTGTCCCAGGGATCCAACCTGGCCTTGGACACTTCCAGGGATCCAGGGGCAGCCACAGCTTCTCTGGGAATTCTATCCCAGCCCCTCCCCACCCTCACAGGGAAGAGTTTCTTCCCAATATCCCACCTAACCCTGCCCTGTTATTCTGCCATTTCCCCTTGTCCTGTCCTTCCAGTCCCTTTCCAAAATCCCTCTCCAGCCTTTTTGGATCCCATTATGGACTGGAAAGGGCTTCAAGGTCTCTCTTGCATTTTTGGGGGCAAACACCTCCTCGTTCTCATTTATCTCTTTGTACTGTTGGCTTCAGAATTCACAAACCATTTACAGCGTGAGGTGAATGACACCTTTATTTCCTATTTAAATTCAGTGGTATCTGTGGTAAACAAACCATGATATTTTTTCATGTTACTCCAGATGCAGCTTTTTTTTTTATTTTATTTTTTTTCTGCTGAAACAGCCACTGGACCAAACACAACAGGCAAAGTTTTGTTCTGAGAAGAAAAAACTCACCACCTGAGCACAGAATTTGGACCTTTTCAGGCTTTTTGCAGCTCGAACGCCTGCAAAAATCTTTCATTTGTATGATAAGCAGCAGTTAACTAATAAAGGGTCAAATTCTGTTGGCCCTTCCATCCTATTGATTGGATTTGGAGTGCTCAGTGTTTGGGAGCTGAAATTTGGGAATGGATATGGAAGTGTGTGTGTTCCATCCTGCCCAGGGATGCAGGCACAGATGTTATTAAAATGCAGGAGATATCTTGACTTTGGCAGATACCCAGGAAGATGTTGTGAGAAACTGTAAAGATGGATAAAATTGATCATTTAGCCTGGTTTAATACAAGTACATAAGCACTCAAAGTAGAAACTGGATTAAAAAAAAAATTCCTAATCTTTCTTGGTAGAATCTGGAATCCTCTCCCTAATATAATAGAAATGTCTGTAATGTCATTTGTCTGGCATTTGTGCATTACATTTTATAGTTTTCCACCTATACCTTTTGTCCTTGTCAGCACAGACATTCTTGGCTCCTTTCCTTTGCTTTCTTCTTTTTATCTAATAATTTACTGTAACAATTTAAAAAGAAAAGCCAAAGAAAAACCACCAAACAAATCTCATGACACATCTGTGACCATCAGCAGAAACCCCAAAACCAAAAGGCAGTGATTGCAACCACCTCATCTCTTGGCTTGAATTCCCTTTCTTCCCTCCCTGGCCAAACTTCTGAAGCTTTAATTCCATTTTTTTCTGTCCTCATTGGGATGAACCTCCATCAATGGAATCAATGGCTCTTTTTGCTTGAGGCAAAAATGGACTAAAACGAAATTACAGGTTCAGATTGTGGCCTCTCATCCCCACACTGTGTCTGTCCTTGTTCTTCTTTTGCATCAGCCCGTGCAGCCACTTTTTTGGAAGTGTTCCTTCCCAGCCCCAGCTGACCATGACACCACTCAGGGGTGACTAAAGCCACGCACAGGAGCTTCATGTGACCATGGTGTCACTCGGGAGTCACTTTTTCCCTCTTGCTTCCTCTCTGACATTCCCGGGGGCAGATTACAAGGCTGGTGCTCCCTCTAGAGCCCTTCAGAGCTGCTCTGGAGGACCAGGAGATCAAATCACAGAATCCCTGAGGTTGGGAAAGAGCTCCAGGATCAGGGAGTCCTTCCTGTGCCCCCTCCCCACCTTGGCACTGAGTGCCACGTCCATCCTTCCTTGGCCACCCCCAGGGATGGGCACTGCAACCCTCCCTGGGCAGCCCCTGCCAAGGCCTCCCCCCCCTTTCCAGGCCCAAATTCCTCCTCCTGGCCAAGCTGAGCCTCCCCTGGCCCAGCCTGAGGCCGTTCCCTCTCATCCCATCCCTTGTTCCCTGGAGAAGGGCCCAAACCCCACGTGGCTCCTGGCAGGGAGAACATTGTGCTTTGTGCTTCTTTTTAAGCTCTTGCAGTTTAAGTTCTTTGCAGTGGCAAAGGATGTCCTGAGCAATCCTATAAAGTCATGTGGGGACAATTTAATCCATGACAGTGATTTAATCCATCTGAGCTGGTGGATCCCCATCCCTGCAGTGTCCAGGGAATGAGGGATGTGTCCCTCAGTGCTCTGGGCTGGGGGACAAGGGGGGACTCCACCATCCTGAAGCTCTTGTCCAACCTCAGGGAT
>WEIV01009022.1:53921-70282 GCA_013390005.1 Calyptomena viridis | reverse complement strand
AAATATATTTATAAATATACTATAAATATATTTATAAATATATTAAAATATTACATATATTTATAAAAATATAAATTTATAAAAATATATTTTATAAAATAGATTTCTATTTTATATATTATTTTAAAACATAAATTATATGTTGAAAACAAAAGCCTGTCTCATAATCCCTAAAAGCAAGGAGGACACTTCCATGGCCCTGCTGTCCCTAAACCCCATATTTCCCTAAAAACCCCTCCAATCTAAATGTCCCTTTCTCAACCAGACCCATAAATGCTGAACAATACAAAGGTGATAAAACCACTTAATAAAACCGAATGTAAATGAAATAGAATAACCAGAGTAAAAAAAAACCAGCCAGACTTCTTGGTAAGAGCAGTGAGTGAGTAGGTTTCTGGTTCTCTAGGCTGTGGTTAACCAGTGTGTGGTTAATGAATAGTCTTCTGTCAACAAGGAGTAAGTAAAGTGTCTTCCTCCTTTTGTCAACTTGTGTCACAGCCTCACACGGGCTCAGAGATTGTCTGTGCTGCAGAAAAATCTTAAAAATTCCTTTTTCTTCTTTATTCCGGTCTTGTAGACTGGTGATGTGGCCGTANAACCTCAGGGATTCCCTGACTCTGTAACTTCTCCTGTTAAATCACCAGTGACTCTTGAGGGCCCTTTTAATACTTCAGCCTCCACCAAACCCATCAACAGATATTTCAAAAGTCACTGTTGTTTTCTGGCCAGAAATGCTACTGTTTCCATTACTTTTTCTGGAAGGGTTCTGTCCTTAAAGCTCTTGCAAAAATAAACATTACCAAGCAGTTTTTCCTACCCTGGTTTTGAGGGAAGAGTTGGTGGAAGCAGTGAGTCTTGTGGCCTTACACACAGGAGGGCTTGGTGTCTGTGGGAAGGATTAAAAAAAAATCCTGCTCCCACCTGTGCACAATTTAATCCTTGTGCTCAGGAGATGTCATATATTAGGAATATCTGCCTAAAATTAGGAATTGCCAGGGATAGTACAGAGAAGGGAACAGTGTCTGAAGTGACTTTTCAAGGCACAACTTGACACTGATGTCACTCATCAGCCCAAAAGATTCCCAGGATAGCACAGCACTGCTTTGCCTCAGTTTCCATGGATCAAGGACCTGAGCTAATTTGGGAGTGGTTTTCCATAGATTCCTGGGAATGTTTCAAACAGAGGGTCTCTCATTGTGATGGTTTGCTAGAATGTCATCAAATTGTCATCGTGACTATTGGAGACACCCAACCAAGTTTCAGAATGACTTTTTTGGGGTGTTTGGTCCCTCTTTGCAGCCCTGGAGAGGCCAGTCCTTCATCTGGGCTGTCTGGCTCAGTTTGGGGCAGTCTCTGTGTGCACACACAGCTTATTTNGTTTTTTTTTCCCTGAGTTTCTTTTCTATATAGAAAGTTCTTAAGAGCTTTCTAAAGAAATAAATTAACTATGAGTTCTGGCATAGCAGGAGTAGTCAAAAAATCCCCTCAAACTGGAAGTAAAATGGAAATAGTTCAGATTAGTAAAGAGAATAAATGATATTTTTCAAGTTCTTTCAGTCTTAGTTATGATGGAAATATTTCAGATTAGTAAAGGGACTAAATCGTATTTTTTAAGTTTCTTTTAGTTGTGATGGAAATACTTCAGATTAGTAAAGGGAATAAATCATATTTTTTAAGTTTCTTTCAGTCTTAATTATTTAAGTGTTGTATCTAATGGTACAGGGAAATCATGTTTTAAAGAGAAGGAAAATCAAGTAAAGTCAATAAAGAAATTAAATCAACTACGACTTCTGGCATAGCAGGAGTAGCCCAAAAATCCCCTCAAACTGGAAGTAAAATGGAAATAGTTCAGATTAGTAAAGAGAATAAATTATATTTTTCAAGTTCTTTCAGTCTTAGTTATGATGGAAATATTTCAGATTAGTAAAGGGAATAAATCGTATTTTTTAAGTTTCTTTTAATCTTAGTTGTGATGGAAATATTTCAGATTAATAAAGGGAATAAAACGTATTTTTTAAGTCTTTTTCAGTCTTAGTTATGATGGAAATATTTCAGATTAGTAAAGGGAATAAAACGTATTTTTTAAGTCTTTTTCAGTCTTAGTTATGATGGAAATATTTCAGATTAGTAAAGGGAATAAAACGTATTTTTTAAGTCTTTTTCAATTTTAACCATTTAAGTGACACTGCTCTAGGATTCCTGGTTTGTTTGATTCCAGGATTGAGGATTATAATTGGATTTAATGGATTCACCCCACTGTCCTCTGGCTTCCTGTGAGATCCTGCCCAAGACACTTCATCCCCCTGTGGCTCCTCATCCATAAACTGGGAAGAACTCATCCCTAATTCCCAGGGATGTGATGAGGAGTTTCCAGGAACTCTGATGTCGCTGCAGCCCATTAGCACCAGAGTAGGAACTGCATTAGAAATATTGAATTACAAGTGAATGCTCATGGGGAGAGGGGGGATATTGCTGCTACAGCCTGGCATTTATATTTATATTTGCATTGATATTTAAATTTATCCTTATTACTGTGGCTAAATGATGCCAACAATAAAAATGAGGAGGCTTGGAAGGGAACAAACAGCACTCAGGAGGTCTGGAGATAAATGTTAAAATAAAGGAGGTGAATCCCTGTGTGTCCAAAGGAGGAGAACCTCAATTTTCCTCATTTTCCTGATGTCCCCTGATGTCTCTTGCTGGTAACAAAGATTCCTGTGGGTATCTGAGTGCTCTGTGATGCTGAGATAACATAGATGAGTCTTATCCAAGGTGCAGAAGGTTATTTTTGCTATTTAAAAAGGCCAGAAGTAAATCCAGGGGCAGCAGCACTTTTCCCAATGCACAGCTGTGCCATGAACACCATAATTTGGAAAAGGCTTCCATAATTTTCTTGCTGAATAATAGAGAAACTAAGAATAATGTTCTGCTGGGCCTTCATAAAATGTTTTAATTCTCTGTGGGCAAGTTGTAGAGATTTATTTTTATATATATATATTTATTTTTTTGTTTCTTGGCATTGCAGTAGCAGATGATTTTTAAAGGGTTCTGGGTCACAATATGGAATTGATCTCCTGCTGGTTTCAACCACAAAATGTGGGGATTTATGATCTGAGCACTCACTTCTCTTTAATTTTAACAAGTGCTGGTGATCAGACTCCCATGGCAGCTTTGGAAGAGTCACCCACAATTCCAAAACCTCTCTGAATTAACTTTAGAAAGTACAGATAACACACCAACAGCCACGAATATCAGATAAACTCCAGCTGTTGGGGGTAACCTCCTTTTTTAGATAAACTAAGCGTGGATCACTTAAATATAAATTAATTTTTTTCCCCTGAAAGCTTTGAGCAGTTGCCACCCAGGGAATAAATCCAGCACCAGGATTATCCACCCTGTTGTCTGGGCACATCTTGGTCTTCAGCTGAAATGTTTCAGTGCCACTGGGGGGGTTTGGGTGCTGCCAGAAATGAGTTTTACGTGCTCAGTAACTTTTTTTTTTCCTCCTGTTGCAGGGAAAAGCTTCACTCTGACTATCACAGTGTTCACAAATCCCCCCCAAGTGGCCACATATCACAGAGCCATCAAGATAACAGTGGATGGACCCCGGGAACCCCGAAGTAAGTGAGCTCTGGGCATTTCCACAGGGATAATCTGATGGTTTACTGGAGAGGTTCATGAAATCCAGCAATATCCAATGCATGTGGAGCAGGGGGGATGTTTTAAACCAGGGCTGTGCCACAAATGGCTTGAACCAAACCTTCCAGAAGTTTCTCTGGTCTCAAATTGGTCCCGAATTTGTCCCAGCTGATCCACCCCATGGCTTGGATTTGCAAAGTCATTCCCTAAGGCTGACTTGGAGCAGAAGGGATGATGCTCAAAGGTGGGCACTGTGTGTCCTGCCCATCATTTCTTGCTGGTCTTGCCTTTCTGAGGGTAAGAGGATGTTAAAACATTGGAAATATTCAATATATCATCGATCTCAGGTTCAAGCTCAGCAAATCCCTGTTCAAACCCTGTTCAAAACCTCAGTTCAAACCCTGCAAATCCACAGAAATGCCTGAGAGGGGCCACAGGGGCTGTGCCTTGTGGAATTCCCTGTGGTGGAGCTTGGGACAACCCTTGGCACAGCCAGTATTCCCTCTTTTCCTTCTTTTTTTTTTTTTTTTAAGGAATGAAGTACAAGGAGGAGATGAAGGGTTTGATATCCTCAAGTGGTTGAGGGCAGTTTGTTCTCTGTGTGGAGAGGGGGGAGCACAAGGGCAGGAGGAGAGCATGGAATCATGGAATCCCAGAGTGGTTTGGGCTGGAAGGGAATTTAAATCCCATCCATCCCACCCCTGCCATGGGCAGGGACACCTTCCACTGGCCCAGGGGATCCAACCTGGCCTTGGACACTTCCAGGGATCCAGGGGCAGCCACAGCTTCTCTGGGAATTCTCTCCCAGCCCCTCCCCACCCTCCCAGCCAGGAATTCCTTCCCAATATCCCATCTAACCCTGGGAAGCCATTCCCTGTGTCCTGTCCCTCCAGCCCTTGGAAATAGTCTCTCTCCAGGTTTCCTGGGGCTCCTCCAGCTCCTGCAAGGCCACAAGGAGGTCACCCCAAAGCTTCTCCTCTCCAGGCTGAATAATCCCAGCTCTCCCAGCCTTTCCTCCATCCCTTGGATCATCTCTGGATTTGCTCCAACAGCTCCATGTCCTCCCTGTCCTGGAGACCCCAGACCTGTTACCAGAGGCATTTGTTGGCCTCAGTCACAGCCCCAAGTGGGGCATTTTCCTACTTTTATCAAGCTCTAAATTGAGGTTTGTGGTTAGTTTCTTGCACTCCTCCTGCATCCTTGGCAGAAGTTCTGGCTGTTGCTTAAGTGGAATCATCCTGGGAGAACAGAGCAGCAGGGCCCAAACACCCACTAGAGAATGAGACTCACAGCCCAGGGCTGCTTAACTAGAAAAGAAATATTGGAAACTGCAACTAAAATAGCTTAGAAAGTTCATGTTTTGTCCTCAAACCTTCCTTTGCCTGCGTTGCATCATTAGTGGAAAAATCTGACCTATATTTTTTGCATTTGAGGACAGACTTTAAAACAAATATTGCTGGCAGGTTAAGGCTTCTTATTTAGTTTGGTGTGTTGTTGCTCTTTGTTTTTTAATTGTGGTCAAATTGTCCCTGAAACATAAAGTCAGTGAACCTGTGCACATCACAGGCTATTTGCATATGCAAATTGAATATTTGCACGTGCAATTACAGGGTTTACAGACAATAAACAAGCTTTAGTTCTTGGAATAGGCTTCTCTAAAAGGCTAAGGAATAAATTCATACTGCAGGCATAGCTTCTGGTTTAAATCAATTCTTCAGTTGGGGTAATAGTTAATATTTAATAAGATTCTGCTTTTTAAAAGGGAAGTAGAGATATGATACCTGCAGAAGGAACATATGTCACTGCCCAGCTTTAATGTATGCAAAAGCTTCCTTGTAATTAATTGATGTTGCTGTAAACAAATCAGCTGCACAGTGGGGGAGGTTTTGTGCATGTTATTGGGAAAGGTCAGGATCCTCCCCAGCAGGAATTCCCCCCAGCAGGAATTCCCTCCTCCCCCAGCAGGAATACACAGCCTGGTTTATTGCTGAGTCATTCATGACACAGCAGGGGAGGGATCATGGAATCATGGAATGGTTTGGGATGGGAGGGACATTACAGATCATCTCGTTCCAACCCCTGCCATGGGCAGGGACACCTTCCATTATCCCAGGGGATCCAGCCTGGCCTTGGACACTTCCAGGGATCCAGGGGCAGCCACAGCTTCTCTGGGAATTCCATTCCCCTCTCCCCCCCCTCCCAGCCAGGAATTCCTTCCCAATCTCCCAGCTCTCCCTGCCCTCTGGCAGTGGGAAGCCATTCCCTGTGTCCTGTCCCTCCAGCCCTTGGAAATAGTCTCTCTCCAGGTTTCCTGGGGCTCCTCCAGCTCCTGCAAGGCCACAATGAGGTCACCCCAAAGCTTCTCCTCTCCAGGCTCAACATTCCCAGCTCTCCCAGCCTTTCCAAAGGACTCCAGTGATTCTGTGAGGACATTCCCTGTATTTAACCCACTCTCTGCCTGCATAAAAAATCCCTTTCCCTCCTTTTTATACCCCCTTTTAGACTCTGCAATGGACTCTAAAGTCTCCCCAGAGCCTTCTCTTCTCCAGGCTGAACAACCCCAGCCTGGCAAATTATTTTATTATGTTCCCTTCATTTTTATATGGGCTTTAAATTCCTGGAGTTTGACTTCTCACCAAGGATTTCCACATCCCAGCAGCAACTCCAACCAGCCCAGTGTCTCTATATATTTGACTGGGAGAGGGCTTGGCCTGACACAAGATCTGGAGTGGTGGGACAGATCTAACCATGGAGGGATTGAAACTGATATTGGTCTGCTCGTGTTGAGACCAGAATCAAAGCAAAACTGGTGGATTGAAGTGTTTCTAGTTTCAGGAATTGATCTTTGGGACTCACACTCACTCACTGGAGCTGAAGGAAGCACAAAAAGGCAGAGATGTGTTTTCTAAGATGTGCTGATTCACAAGGGATCTGTGGAAGTGACAGGAACAAAATTAGATGCTGGTGTTTTACAGAGAACTGGGAAAGAAGTGCTGAAACCCAAACCCAACTCCAGCAAGTTTTTAATTCATTTACTTTATGTTTATGATGGTTCTCACACCCTGAATTTCCAGTGTGTGTGTGGAAAATGCCAGGAGGTAAAGGAAGAGGGGAGGTTCAGATTAGAGATTAAAAATAAAAAAAAACACTCAAAAGTGGTCAGTGGTGGTTTCCACCACTGTCTTTTTTTTTGCCATTGAATTTCTGTCTGTGCCTACCCAGACAATATCTAAATAAATATATAAATATAGAAAGAAATACCCATCAAATTGTCACAGCTCATGAAGAGAGCCAAGGTACTTAAGAATCTGGCTCTTTCCCCACTGCTTTCATTATGTATTTTTAAAAATCTCTTTTGAACTTAGCATTTTTATTCTCCACTTCTGAATAAATGCTCATTTTCAAAATGTTGGGGTTTTTTTTCATGAAAAGGAATCAGACTGCACTGTCAGGGAGAAGGGCAAGATGACCTAAGCCATCATTTTCTTCTCCAACTTCTATGATTCTATGATTCATAAAGCAATTTATGTTTTTATGAGCTAAGTCCATGGGGAAAATCATTAGCAGTAACCAGATCAAGAGTAGTGCTGCTGATGAAAATACTTTTGGTTAGGAAACTTGGTAGAAATAGTATGACTCTTAAATTCAATATTTCCCTTAGGCCATTTGACCTCCTGCGTGTGTCTGCTGAAAAATTAGGTTTTTCTTCTTTTGACTGCTTCTTTCTGTTTCCCTCATTGAATTGTTTCAACCTCCATAGCTCTGAAAAACTCACTAATGGCCCAGGTGGCTGAAAGGGATGCAAAAGGAAAAGGCTACATGGATTTAGCCCCAGCCCAAGGTTATAAGCTGGGCATTAAATGTGATTTAAATCCACCCCTGGTGGATGTGTGGTTTTCCCAAATAGTTTTTTGGCATCCTTATATCAAAGGGTGGGATGCTGAAGGGCAGAGAGGGGGAGATTATATTGCTGAGCAGGATTGGAGAAGGAGCTTGAAAAGCTGGTCCAAGAAGAGCCTTTTTAGGAATGAAAATTTCCTTTCACCTCCTGGCAAAGGGACATAGGGGGAGGTGACCCAGAGTTAAGGACACCCCCTGATCTGAGATGATCTGAGATGATCTGGGATGATCCTGTCTCACCTGTGAAATCCAAGGAAAGCCCATGGCCTGGAGCTGCTCTGAGGGAAATCTCCAAACCCCCCTTGCCCACCCTGAGGTCTTTTATAGGGGGTCCCAAAAGGCTGATGGTGGTAAGTGCATCAGATCTGCTAATCCATCCAATTTTTGCCCACAGATTTAGGGTCCTAGAACAGCTTTTGGGAGGGCTGGAATTCCCCATCCCATGGCATAGGAACAAGGAAAGGCTCTTCCTGCACAAAGGCTTCAGCCTTCCACCTTCAGCCTTTTGTGCAAGGAAAATCTTAGAATCACAGAATATCCTGAGTAGGAAGGGACAACAAGGACCATCCAGTGCCTCCCTGGCCCTGCCCAGGCCCCCCCAGCAATGCCAGCCTGTCCCTCAGAGCCTTGTCCAAAGGCTCCTGGAGCTCTGGCAGCCTTGGGGCTGTGCCCATTCCCTGGGCAGCCTGGGCAGTGCCCCACCACCCTCGGGGGGATGAACTTTTTCCTAATATAATAATATTAACTCCCAAACTATTCTCCAAAAAAAGCCTTTTCATCTCAGTCAGCTTAAATAATATTTAATACCTTCATTTCTTGCTTTGTTTCTGCTGCAAGTGCCTCCATCAGCTGAAAATTGAGACTGAGATGTATCAACTCACAGCTTAGAAACCATAACAGGGAGAACCATCGAGTTATTGGAAGGGTCTCACATATAAATTTCAGTGGTGTCTTATCAGATCCTTCAATTTACCTCAAGACTTGGGAGTGTATGAAAGTTGTCAGCAGAAAACACAGGCCTAGGAACCAATATAGGAAGGACATGGAGCTGCTGGAGAGAGTCCAGAGGAGGAACCAGGAGGATCCGAGGGATGGAGCAGCTCTGCTGGGAGGAAAGGCTGGGAGAGCTGGGAATGTTGAGCCTGGAGAGGAGAAGCTTTGGGGTGACCTCCTTGTGGCCTTGCAGGAGCTGGAGGAGGCCCAGGAAACCTGGAGAGAGACTATTTCCAAGGGCTGGAGGGACAGGACACAGGGAATGGCTTCCCACTGCCAGAGGGCAGGGAGAGCTGGGAGATTGGGAAGGAATTGCTGGCTGGGAGGGTGGGGAGGGGCTGGGAGAGAATTCCCAGAGAAGCTGCGGCTGCCCCTGGATCCCTGGAAGTGTCCAAGGCCAGGTTGGATGAGATTTGGAATTGCCTTTGACAGCTCCCAACCTTAATAGGCCACATACAGACCAAAAAAAAGGGCTGGACTGCATGAAAAGCTGATGGTTGTGCACTGCTGGGTCTGTGTTTGTGTCCCTGTGTCCTGTTGTGTGGGGGACACCAGTGTGGGTGACACTGATGGGGTCACTCTGGGGACATTCATGGCTTGGGGAAGGGGCTTTGGCANGCACAGATAGCTGGGGGTCACTGTGGGTTTCCTTTCTGTGTGTGTGTGTCCACACAGGCTGGAAAAAGAGAATAAATAAAATAAATAAATAAATAAATAAAATAAATAAATAAAATCAAGCAGTATATTATTACAAGGACATCCTTGCAGGCCAAAGGACTGTTTCTGAACAGGCAGGACACTCTTTGCAGCCCCCAGAGCAGCTCCACAGTCCCCCAGAGCAGCAAAGGACCAAGAGCCTGAAACGTTTGTCCTGTGGATGGACACATCCCCCAGCACTGTGATAGCTGTGTGTGCCACCAACCCATTGCTCAGAATGAAAAGTACCCAAAGAGTGAGAGCAGGGAGCAATTTGTGCCCTTGTGACTCGTGTTTTCTGAGGAAAAGTGAGGAGTGAGGGGGAAAAAGGCCCATTTCCATTCTGCACGACCTACTCCAGGGGTTATTCCAGCTGCCCAGAGAGGTTGTGGACTCCCCATCCCACCCCTTTAACACATCCCTGGAATTGTAAAGGCCAGGTTGGATGGAGCAAAAAGACTTCCAGGGATGGGGAGTCTCTGGGAGTCTCTGGGAGTCTCTGGGCACCCTGTGCCAGGGCCTCCCCACCCTCCCAGCCAGGAATTCCTTCCCAATATCCCATCTAACCCTGCCCTCCTTCAGCTTCAGGTCATTCCCCCTGGTCTTGTCACTCCAGGCCCTCATGAAGGTCCCTTTCCAGACTTCTTGTAGCCCTTTTAGGTACTGGAAGGACTTCATGGACTTTAACTGGTTGGCAATGCAATGGATTATGAAATTTATATGAATGCCTGGCACTCCCTGGCAGAACAGTGATGGGGGGGATCCTTTTTGTCCCACTCCACAGGCAGGACCTCAGAAAGTTTTTAATACTTTTCATCCTTGAGGTTCCATGGTGCAAACACTTCTTTTCCACATGGAAAAGATGGAACAGGATTATTTTCCCTGGCATTTTTCAGCCTCACTGCGGAGTCAGTTGATGTTGGGTGATGTGTGGCAGGGAATTTGTCATTTATTTTAGTTCAATAAAATCATCAGATACGTGGAACAGGAAATCTTATGGCAACACTGCTTTTCTGGGAGTGTGGTAGCTCATATGGATTTGCTTGCTGAGTTTCTTGGCTGTTATTTTAAAGATACACAGAGGTGTTGACAGGACAAGTTCCTTCCTTGCAGAAAGCAGGGACACAGGAAACCAGAGCTGCTGCTGTGAGGGTTAGGAATGACTTTAAGATTGGCCCAGTCCTACAGAAATTATTTCAACTCCTTTTTTCAGTCACTTCATCCTATATAGATCTTTTTTCACCCCTCTTGAATTGGTGTGATTTAAAATCGAGAACAGGCAGGTACTTATTTTTAATTTTTTACTATTATTATTTTGTCTCTGTCAGACTTGTTTTCTTTTTTAATTTTAATAATCATGATTTTGTTGCCTGGTGGTTGAATGGCTGCATGGACTGTGGTGAATACTTTTAAATGTTTACCTAAATTTGCATGATGGGATTCACAAGGGATACAAAGATTCCTGGAATCAGAGAATCACAGAATGGTCTGAGTTGAAAGAGACCTTAAAAGCTCACCCAGTGCCACCTCTGCCATGGGCAGGGACACCTTCCACTGTCCCAGGGGATCCAACCTGGCCTTGGACACTTCCAGGGATCCAGGGGCAGCCACAGCTTCTCTGGGAATTCTCTCCCAGCCCCTCCCCACCCTCCCAGCCAGGAATTCCTGCCCAACCTCCCAGCGCTCCCTGCCCTCTGGCAGTGGGAAGCCATTCCCTGGGTCCTGTCCCTCCAGCCCTTGGAAATAGTCTCTCTCCAGGTTTCCTGGGGCTCCTCCAGCTCCTGCAAGGCCACAAGGAGGTCACCCCAAAGCTTCTCCTCTCCAGGCTCAACAATCCCAGCTCTCCCAGCCTTTCCTCCCAGCAGAGCTGCTCCATCCCTCGGATCCTCCTGGTGACCCTCCTTGATCTCTCTCAGCTGAAATCTTTGGGAAACACTCTGTAATTGATGCAAAACTTAGGTGAAAGTATATTATTTCTGAAGGTATTTCCTAAGCAGTCCTTAGGTCCTACTTTCTCCTGTCAACTGCACTTACCTACCAAGAATTTGTAGATGTTAAGCTCAATGAACAAGACTAAGATCTTTTAGGGGAAGAATTTTCCATAAAAATAGGAAAATTTGAGTGAACCGAAGATTTGAAGCAGCTGCTGGGGCTTTTCTTAAGTTGGGGGAGGACAGTCTTGGAGCTGGAATCCTGCACTGGAGCTGCCTGGTGTGGTTTTAATGGTGTCCTATTGCCTTTATCCTTCCTGGAAGGAGGTTTCCATGCACAGCTGGGCTGTGGGAGCTTCAATCCCACTTTCCCTCTAGGTCTGGCCACCACAGTGCTGGCAGAGGAGAAATTTTCCTTCAGGAATGTGCTGGAGGGCAGCAGGGCCTGAGTGCACACAGTGACTCCTGATTCCTTCATTCTGCTCTCCACAGGAAATGGGAGAGAGGGTCTCCTCATCCTCAGGGCCTCCTCTTCCTCAGGGCCTCCTCATCCTCATGGCCTCCTCTTCCTCATGGCCTCCTCTTCCTTGGGGCGTCCTCATCTTCATGGCCTCCTCATCCTCAGGGCCTCCTCCTCTTCATGGCCTCTTCTTCCTCAGGGCCTCCTCATCCTCATGGCATCCTCATCCTCGTGGCCTCCTCTTCCTCATGGCCTCCTCATCCTCAGGGCCTCCTCTTCCTCAGGGCCTCCTCATCCTCATGGCCTCCTCTTCCTCATGGCCTCCTCTTCCTTGGGGCGTCCTCATCTTCATGGCCTCCTCATCCTCAGGGCCTCCTCCTCTTCATGGCCTCTTCTTCCTCAGGGCCTCCTCATCCTCATGGCCTCCTCTTCCTCATGGCCTCCTCTTCCTCAGGGCCTCCTCATCCTCATGGCCTCCTCTTCCTCATGGCCTCCTCTTCCTCAGGGCCTCCTCATCCTCATGGCCTCCTCTTCCTCATGGCCTCCTCTTCCTCAGGGCCTCCTCATCCTCATGGCCTCCTCTTCCTCATGGCCTCCTCTTCCTCAGGGCCTCCTCATCCTCATGGCCTCCTCTTCCTCATGGCCTCCTCTTCCTCAGGGCCTCCTCATCCTCATGGCCTCCTCTTCCTCATGGCCTCCTCTTCCTCAGGGCCTCCTCATCCTCATGGCCTCCTCTTCCTCATGGCCTCCTCTTCCTCAGGGCCTCCTCATCCTCATGGCCTCCTCTTCCTCATGGCCTCCTCTTCCTCAGGGCCTCCTCATCCTCATGGCCTCCTCTTCCTCATGGCCTCCTCTTCTTCAGGGCCTCCTCATCCTCAAGGCCTCCTCTTCCTCATGGCCTCCTCATCCGCAGGGCCTCCTCATCCTCAAGGCCTCCTCTTCCTCAAGGCCTCCTCTTCTTCAGGGCCTCCTCATCCTCAGGGCCTCCTCATCCTCATGGCCTCCTCACCCTCAGGGCCTCCTCATCCTCAGGGCCTCCTCCTCCTCATGGCATCCTCATGGTCTCCTCATCCTCATGGCCTCCTCTTCCTCAGGGCCTCCTCTTCTTCAGGGTCTCTTCATCCTCAGGGTCTCTTCATCCTCAGGGCCTCTTCATCCTCAGGGCCTCCTCCTCTTCAGGGTCTCCTCTTCCTCAGGGCATCCTCTTCCTTGGGGCCTCCTCTTCCTCAGTTTCCTAAAGGGACTGGGAGAAGAGAGAGGGAAACTTTCACCCCACATGGAATGATCAGATGCTCCTGTTCACTAAACAAGGTTTTGGCAGTGCCAGGCCCTTTCCTGAAACCTCAGGTTTTGGGGATATGCCTTGCTTAGGGCTTTCCCAAAACCCCATGTGTCCAAGAGAAAGGCTGGATGAAGCTGAACAGTGATCAGCTCTATTTTCTTCTGTGGAATATAACTGGAATGGCTGAAAATCCATGTGCCCTGCAGTTCCTCCCACCTTTGCCAGTCCTAGAATATCAGGAAGTGCAGCATTCCCACATGAAAACACTGCAGGCTTTTGCTTCATCCTCTGTCATCCGTGGTGAACAATGTAAAAAGGAGCTTATTTTTGCTCTATATCTCCACTTGTGCACTTGGCTCTTTGCCACAACTGGGAATTGTAATGAGCAAAGGCATTTTCAATTAGTGCTAATGATAAATCTTGGTCAGGCTGTTGCTGTGTCAGTGTTGTGTGGGTGTGCAAAGGGTGAGGGAGAGCAATGCTGGGGAGACCATGATGTCCTTGCAGTGCCTCAAGGGGCTCCAAGAGAGCTGGAGAGGGACTTTGCACAAGGACAGGGAGTGACATGACACAGTTATTTTCCTAATCCGGAAAAAAAGCATGATTGGATGGGATATTGGGAAGAAACTCCTCCCTGTGAGGGTAGGGAGGGGCTGGGATAGAATTCCCAGAGAAGCTGTGGCTGCCCCTGGATCCCTGGAAGTGTCCAAGGCCAGGTTGGAGCCACCTGGGATAGTGGAAGGCGTCCCTGCCCATGGCAGGGGTGGCACTTGGTGTTCTTTAAGGTCTCTTCCAAGCCAAACCATTCCATGATTTTATGTGAGGTCACCTCTTCCCTGTACCTGAATCCCAAGAGCAGGATTTGTCTGTCGTACGAGGACACAATGGGGTTGTTAATACCTTAAATACATCCCAAACACACAGAAGGATGGAAACATATTCCTTGCCTTCTTTAATCAAGGCACACACAAGGAACAGCCTGTAAAAATGGGAGGAGACAGGAGAAAGAACTTAACCAGCCATAAACAAAAACTTGATACATTTCCTATTTTTTTCTAAGTAGAGCTTGACCTTTATCCTTTGACTTTGTGCCTTGAGTCCATTAAACACCAGGCCACCTTCTCCAGGCTGACCAGGCCAGAAAAGCCAGGCTGTGTCACAACCCTCAGCACATAAAGCTGCAGAAAAAAAAAACAAAACCCAAAAAACATTTATGCCACCGTGTTGCTTTAATTATTAAGGATTCTGTTTGTCTGACTGGGTCTGCCTCTCCTACCTACACCCCGAGTTATGGGCTGGTCCTCATTACCTGCCCGACGTATCTTCGCAATCTCGCCGCAAACAGTTTGGGTTGACCACACCACTTCCCTCTTGAAAGTTAATACTGTTTGACTCACTCTGTACTGCTAAGGCCAAGCCAAAGAAAACAAGGCAAAGAATAACCTGCTTGTGTGCACTTTGGAAACTTCTCAGAGGCCCTGCTTTCAAAATGCTCCACAGTAGCTTTACTATATCTCTCCGCAGCTGCAAAGAAAATGAGGGAAGCAAAAAAGTGGCTCAAGAACCTAAAATAAAGCCTAGGCAGAACCACATGAAATTTATGAGCTCTCAATGAACTGCAGGCCTGTGGAGGCACAATGGAGCATTAGTCCAGAGGAGGGAATGCTTAGGAACTTACAGATTAAAATATCCAAACTCATTTCTTTGGAAAAACAGGTATTTTCAGCTATTGTGTGGCAACAGCAGGATTTGGTAAAAGCCAAGGTCTTTAGTTCAAGGGAGATGTGTATCCCTTTTTTTTTGCACAGGACCAAACCTCCAAGTCGTCAGAGTCTGCAGGGAGTAAATTTGGGTTTGTGTTGCCAAATTCCCCTGGTTTACATAAACATTGAGCCACAGGACTTGACCTTTAAGTTGCAGGTCCCTTGTTCAACCCTGTCTGAGGGTGAGTGATGGAGACCTTTCACTGCCTGGGGATATTCATGACGAAATGTTTCTGTCTGAGCCATTTCTCTGACCTCCAACACCGTCATGTTCGTGCAACTCGCTTTCCTGTTCCTTCACCTCCTCTGGGGCACTGTGAAGGTGACAAATCCTCTCATCCCTCACTTTTCCCACTCAGAGAGCACTGATCTCTGGGAGAGGACTCGAGGGCAGGGCTGGAGCTGTGCCAGGGCAGGGGCAGGTTGGAGCTCAGGACAAGGTTCTTGTTCCCCCCGAGGGTGGTGGGGCACTGCCCAGGCTGCCCAGGGAATGGGCACGGCCCCAAGGCTGCCAGAGCTCCAGGAGCCTTTGGACGACACTCCCAGGGACATTTTGGGATTTCTGGGCTGTCAGTGCAGGGCCAAGGCTTGGACTGGATGCTCCTTGTGAGTCCCTTCCCACTCAGGATGTTCCACGATTCTACGATTGAGTTTCTGCAGCTTTTCTTTGGACAGAGGAGCCTTTTTGTGTCTGTATTTTTCTTGGTTTCTTCCTGAGCTGTTGGATGGCTGGTTGTGCCTCATTCTGCACCTATTCTTTCACCCACATCTCCAACTCTGATGGCTCAGCCCATGGCTGGAGGGGATTCCTACAGGGATTTGTACGTGTGGGAAGATGCAAACCAGCAAGAAACAAAAGAGATTTTTGGCAACACACTGCTTAAGTTGGGAGTCATTCAAACATTGTCAAAGGCTCCAGATTTTAGCAGTTTATACATTGAGATGGGGGAAAGGGAAAAGAAAGCAAAGGGTATAATTTTGGAGGCTAATTTAACTTTCATTAACAACTTCTTCCCTCCAAACTCCTAACTCTCAGTTCCATGACTTTTACTTGGCTGTCACGACCTAATTCCCAGGGTGAACCCAGAGAATAATTGTACTTCCTCAACAGAAGCAGAGGGCACATGTGTGGCAGGTTCACCAGAAGTTTTGGTGGATCCATGGCAAATAAATAACTGTGGTTGAAGTGAAAATGCACTTGTGCATCTCTGTTTGTACCACAGGGCAGAGCTGGGGAGGGGGAAGAACCACAATTCCTGCTTGGCAAAAATTGTCCACAGGGTTTTTTCTGGCTGTGGGACCTCAGGGTGGATGTGAGGCTTTTCATATGTTCATTAGGAGGCAGAGAAAGAGGTGGGGAGACCCAGCCTGGAGGAGCCTGAGGCCTCACAGACCATGTGGAGTGAGGGCAGAACCTCCTCTTGTCCTTTTTCCTGGGAACATTCCCCACTGGAGCAATCCCAGCACAACTGGATAATGTACCAGTGCTAAAATGGGCTCTCAACCTGCACTTAGGGCAGAAAATAGGGAACTGGTTGCCCAGGGATTCTCCCTGTCTGCAGATATTCCGCTCCTTCCTGCTCCAGGTGATCCAGGTGATCTCCAGAGGTCCCTTCCAACCCCAATCCTGTGATTCTGTGAACCAAAGTTTATTTATTGTATATCAGCAAGAGGGGTTTTATTTTATTTATTTTTAT
>WEIV01009022.1:25385-35997 GCA_013390005.1 Calyptomena viridis | reverse complement strand
TGCCAGGCTTAGGGGTCTGTTCTGTGCCAGGCTCGGGGGTCTGTTCTGTGCCAGGCTCAGGGGTCTGTTCTGTGCCAGGCTGGGGGTCTGTTCTGTGCCAGGCTCAGGGGTCTGTTCTATGCCAGGCTCGGGGGGTCCCCAACACCCACCCTTGGCCAGCAGGGAAGAGCTGCAGGTGGGTGTGGATGGGGATCAGCCCCCAGTGCACCATCCTGAGGTGTGGGAGATCTCCATGTGGGATCTGCAGGGATCTCCTGGGAGATCTCCATGGGGGATCTGCAGGGATCTCCTGGGAGATCTCCATGGGGGATCTGCAGGGATCTCCTGGGAGATCTCCATGGGGGATCTGCAGGGATCTCCTGGGAGATCTCCATGTGGGATCTGCAGGGATCTCCTGGGAGATCTCCATGTGGGATCTGCAGGGATCTCCTGGGAGATCTCCATGTGGGATCTGGCCCTGCCTGGCACCAGCAGTGCCCCCCTGTCCCCAGAGAGGTGACTGACCCTGCCAGGCTGGGCCGGGTGGGAGAGAGGAGGGAGGGGGGAAAGGGATATTCCTGGAAAAGTGAGGGAAAAATAGCCAGGGGGAAAAGGAAAGAAAGGGAAAGAAGCAAAGAGAGAGANGAAAAAAGAGAAAGACAAGAATTCCAGCTGTGCTAATCCCTGTGCTTGTCTGATCATGTTCAGAGCCTCCCAAACTCCCGTGGCAGGGAAGGGTTTTGTTTTGGGAGGGTGTTGCACACCGAGTGCCCGTCCATGTGATTTTTGTATTTGTACATTAAACATTTCCCCAAGATGTAATTCCTTCCCTCCTGCACTTGGAATAAAGTGACTTTACAAGCCAAACTGCCTCCCACCACCAGCCAAGGAGGGCTGTTGGGGCAAGATAGGGCAAATGTAAATGTGTCTGAGCTGGCTGCTCCACCCAGCCTCTCATCTTTATATGAAAAAACAAAAAAAAATGTTTCCAATAACTGAACCAGGCAAGGTCTGATGTGCACAGACCGTCTGCAGGCACCTGCCCAAGGAGCTGAGGGTTGGCTGGTACATCCCCTTCTGATTTATGGTGTGTGTGTGTGTGTCTTAAGCCTTAAATTGTTGAGTCTCTGGCTGCCTGCAGTGGGATTGCTGGATGGTTGGTGTGTGTTTTCAGCTCCCAGAGCTGGCTCTGATACTGGGCTTGTTGGCCCTCAACCAATTCCAATCTCACACCTGTCTGAGACAATGAGAGCCTTGTTGCACACATCTCCACCAAAGGCTGTCATACCACTTAGTTTTCATATTTGAAGGAGGGGAAAAAATCAAGAGAGGGCTGAGGAAACGCTGGCTCCTCACAGGACACGTTCCCTGTGCTGGGATGCAGCATGTCCCTCTTTTTTTTATGGGAAAATATGTTTACGAGCATGAAGGGAGCCTGCAAGAAAGATGGAGAGGTATTTGCAAGGGGCTGGAGTGGCAGGACAAGGGGGAATGGCTTCAGTCTGAAAGGAGGTTTAGATTTAATATTAGATATTTGCCTTGTGGTCTCCCTACATTCATTCTTCCTCCTCCAGTTCTGTGGCACAGATGTCTTGGATGTGCATCCTCTGGAAATTGGAATGATAAAGAGGTTTTTCCTGGTTTTTCTGTTGCACTTTTCATCCCCCCCGAGGGGTGGCAGAGGGAGGCAGAGGCTGCAGACCTGTCCTGGGAGGTGTCTTTCCATTTCTTTTGTTCATGTAGCGAATGTACATATTAATAATGAAGTCGGGGAAGGGGCTGGAGCCCCAGGAGCAGCTGAGGGAGCTGGGGGGGCTCAGCCTGGAGAAAAGGAGGCTCAGGGGGCACCTGGAATTCTCTGCAATCCCTGCCAGGAGGGGGGAGCCGGGGGGGGTCGGGCTCTGCGCCCAGGGAACAAGGGCCAGGAGGAGAGGGAACGGCCTCAGGCTGGGCCAGGGGAGGCTCAGCTTGGCCAGGAGGAGGAATTTGGGCCTGGAAAGGGGGGGGAGGCCTTGGCAGGGGCTGCCCCGGGAGGGTTGCAGTGCCCATCCCTGGGGGGGGCCAACGAAGGAGGGATGTGCCCCTCAGTGCCAAGGTGGGGAACGGGCACATCTTGGACTCGATGCTCTGGGAGGCTTTTCCCAACCCCAACAATTCTGGGATTTGTGGCTCTTCCCGCACCTTCCTTCCCTCACCCCAAACCACCTTTTTGAGCAGAAAAGCAGGAAGGGAAAAAGGACAACACAGGGCACCCTGCTCACAGCCAGCAAGTTTGGAAAGGCCCAAAATTAGACCAAAACACAAAGTGGCCTCGTTCTACTGCCCAGACCAGCTCAGGATCTGCCCTGGCACCTTGGGGGGGTGGTCGTGGGCACAGAAATAAATGATTAACTCAGTAATGAGCGAATACAAAGACAGATGGCAGAGGATCTTGTGTTGGTACTTGCACACCTTTGTTTAAGAACCTCGAGAAAGGCCCTGGGGTGATGAAATGCAGACGGAGCACGATGTTATCTCCACTTGGAAACCCTCTCCCAGTCCAGTGGTGGCCACTCTCCAGAACTAGAAATGGTGTTTTCAGTCTCCAGTAAACAGCATTTTTTGCCTCAGGGCCCAAATCCTTCAAACATTTGCCTGGGTAATTGTCTGGTTTTGCCTGCTGGTGTCTCATCATCAGCTTATCTGGAAGTTCAGACTAAACGAGAGGGTGAGGATGGGCAAGAGCTGCTGGAGGACAGGGGAAGAAACCCTTTCATATTTAATTCACTCATGTGAGTGCAGCTAAACGATCATTTTCGGATCATGGCAGGGAAAAAATGAGTAATGCAGCACATTAATTTCAACAGCTTAAAGAGCTGCCCAAAGAAATGAAGGGGGTTTTCTCTTTGGTTTCTCTGGCGGCCTCAAAATATCAACAACTGCAAAGCAACAACAGCAAATATGGAATTTCTGCTGGAATTCAATTCATTGTTTCCAAATGTCGCCAATTTTTTTAAATTGTGAAAATGTAGGCATAAAAAATATTTCAATTATTACAATTCCTGGAGTTCTTTTCCCCCCGAACAAATTAAAATTTATCATCTACAGCAACCTTGAGGGTTTTTTGCCATTGCATTAAATGTAAAAATGTTTGGTCTTGCTCTTATTTAAATAATTATTAAATATTTGCTTACACCTCAAGATTCTGTTTAGCTTTGAGATAGTTTCTTAAATGGGAAAAAGTTCCTTTTACTTATAATGATGACTTGGGAGTCTCTGTGCCACAGCTGCCTAAAACTGCTCAGCTCAGCACATTCAGTGCAGTTCACCCGTGTTCAGCTGAGTTTCTCAAAAGTTTCTGATGTTTCAGACTTTCAGAACAGACAACAGTAATTTTACACTATATTTCTGAGCAGCCAGGCTGCTCACAGGGTGGAATTAGAAAAGAATTTATACCAAGCTGGATTTTTCAAGCCGTTCAGAAGAGTTTTGCATCTAAAGGTCAATTTTGGAGCTGTTTAATAGGGAAAGTGAAACAAAATTATTTGTGTAGAACGCCACCCATTTCCCACTGCAGAAAGAAATCTCCCTCAGCCTGGCAGCACAACAGCAGTTTGTTGGTTAATACTGGGAATTACTTTATTTCTTCCACACCAGGACATTTTGCAACATTTGACATGTGTTGACACCTCTTTTCTATACAGGATTACACTTTTCCTTCAACGCTGTTATTCCTCACTCCACCCATTCTGGTCACACCTACCTGCAAATCAATCAGAAATTAGGGTCAGGACAGAGAAATTTGGGGCAGCGGCTTCCAAGGTCTCTTTTTGAGCAGGACAGGGATTGTCCCCCTGGGATGGCACATCCAGGGCTGTGTCCGGGGCTGGGAATCAGGGAAGAGAGACCTGGAGGGGCTGGAGCGTGTGCAGGGAAGGGAAGGGAGCTGGGAAGGGGCTGAGGGAGCTGGGGGGGCTCAGCCTGGAGCAAAGGAGGCTCAGGGGGCACCTGGAATTCTCTGCAATCCCTGCCAGGAGGGGGGAGCCGGGGGGGGTCGGGCTCTGCTCCCAGGGAACAAGGGCCAGGAGGAGAGGGAACGGCCTCAGGCTGGGCCAGGGGAGGCTCAGCTTGGCCAGGAGGAGGAATTTGGGCCTGGAAAGGGGGGGGAGGCCTTGGCAGGGGCTGCCCAGGGAGGGTTGCAGTGCCCATCCCTGGGGGTGGCCAAGGAAGGATGGACGTGGCACTCAGTGCTCTGGGCAATGGGCACAGCTTGGACTCCCTGATCCTGGAGCTCTTGATTTTCTCCAGTTATCCTGGGTTTCCCACAGAAGAGCTCCAGGAGAAGGAGCAGGGACATGTCTGGGAGTTGGGCCATCACCAGGTGTCCCCCTTTTCGGGGCAGCCCCCTCCCCAAACCCCTGGTGCTCTGTGTGCCCAGGACGTTGCTGACTGACCCCTGCCCATCCCAAACTCTGCACCTGCTTCTTCAGGGGGCTCAGTTTTGGCACCTTGCTTTGGAAGGACCACGAAAAGGCTTCTGTGTGGGTTGGTTTGCTGAGCTTCTGCTTGGCATCTTCAGTCCCAGCAGAGAGAAGCACTTCTGCCTTCAAAGCTTCTGGACCTTGTGCCCTCCAGATTTAGAACCAGGTTTTTCTGACCACTGCCAGGAGCCAGGGCAGGGCTGGAGCTGTGCCAGGGCAGGGGCAGGTTGGAGCTCAGGACAAGGTTCTTGTTCCCCCCGAGGGTGGTGGGGCGCTGCCCAGGCTGCCCAGGGAATGGGCACGGCCCCAAGGCTGCCAGAGCTCCAGGAGCCTTTGGACAAGGCTCTGAGGGACAGGCTGGCATTGCTGGGGGGCCTGGGCAGGGCCAGGCCTTGGGATGATCCTTGTTGTCCCTTCCCACTCAGGATGGTTTGGATTCTGTGAAATCAAGCAGCACCATTTCAATGGGCAGCAGAGGGAACCTGCAGGTCGAGCTGGACACAGGGCACGTCCTGAGCCTTTCCCAGGACTGTGGATCAAAGGGATGAACATGGAGGTGAATCTTTCCCTTCCTGTTAATCCCTCTTCCTCTGGCTGTGCTCCTGCAGCCCCTGGGATTCAGGGGGATCAGGAGGGGGGTCCTGCTGAGACCCCACAGGTCCAGGGCAATCAGAGGTGGCTGCAGTGCAGGATGCTGCATTCCTGAGCCACACAGCAAGTGCCAAGGGATTTCAGAGAGGAAGCAAAGCCTTTCTTAAACGGCATTTTAAATGTATTTCTGGACTGAACACCCCTGACAAGGCAGTGAGTTGGGGCTTTCAGCACATACTTCTGGGCTTGACTCATTTTCCATTTCTGGTTTGCAGATCTCAGAACCAGCCTGACAGTTTAGGGGAGCAGATCATTTAACAGAGTTTTCAACAAGTCTGGTTTAGTTTAGTGCCATAATGAGCAACAGTTTCTCAGTTACTTCCCTTTTTTTTTTTTTTTTAAATCTGTGCATTGTTCTAAGTCAAACTGACTTCACAAATATATGTTCACATGAAGAAGACCTTACTTCACCTTGTAAATCAAAGCTGCACTCTGGAGAGAGGTTTCATACCACTGGGCTCAGTATCATTTTTCTCAAGGTGACCTCAGCTGTTAAAGTATGAAGGTTGCATTTGATATGTCTCTTATTTCCTCTAAGTCAATAAAATGAACCACTGTGTCTTTAGATCATCAGAGATCTGCTCATTACCAAAAGTTGTTTGAATCCTGATCTGTGATGGAATTTAAAAGAATCCAAGCAGATTTCCTTTGCCATCCTGACTAAGGGTTCGGAGGGTGACACTGTGTGCTCAGAGTGCCCCTGGATGAATTCTACTTTATTAGTTTATAGGCTTTCTTCTGAGCACTTGGGATGAGATCATGGAAGTGTAAATGGCTGTTATCTTCAAAGGCCTCTTTTATACTGACAAAACTCCACCTTACCCACTCCTATTAATAATCTATTGCAATCCTAATTAGTTCTCATCAAGGTCGGTGATTTGTGGGGGATAAAATGTCTGTGAGCTCCAGAGAGTTAAGTTTTTTCTTCCACTGCTTTCATGTTGAAAAAAGAGGACGGAGCAGTGAAAGTGCAAAAGAAGAGATTGATGAGGATTTTTTTTGTTTATCTGCAGGCAAAAGGACCTGAATGGGGAGTAATTAGATCACATTATCAGGAGCAACCTGTAAGATACCTGAGGCCACTTTGTCATCATCCCTTTGTCACCCTTCTCCCAGTGGATTGCAGCAACTTCCTTATTCTTTTCCTATTCTGCTTTTTTTAAGTAAGGCATTGCTTTTTCAGTGGGAATAACCCATCCAAGGAACATTCAGCCTCATATTTAATTGTCTTGAACTGTGGACACAAAACTAGGAAATGTTTTACTGCAACAAGAACTGGTGACTGCCCAGAGAAGCTGTGGCTGCCCCTGGATCCCTGGAAGTGTCCAAGGCTGGGCTGGAGTCCCCTGGGCCAGTGGAAATGTCCCTGCCCATGGCAGGGGTGGGATGAGATGAGTTTTAAGGTCTGGGACTGAGCACCACGATATCAGCAACCCCCTCCCAGGACCAGCAGGGTCAGGTCCAGCCCAGGGGTGGGGAGGCTTTGCCCCAGGGAGGAAGGTGCAGGTGATGCTACTTTTGGCTCCACGATATAAGGATATAAAGCAATTAGAGAGCATCCAAAAAGGACTACGAGGGTGGGGAAGGGTCTGGAGGGGCCACACAAGGAGTGGTTGAGGGCACTTGGTGTGTTCAGCTGGAGCAGAGACTGAGGGCAGAGCTCTGAGCTGTGCTGGGTGTGAGCAGGGCCAGGAGCCAGGGCAGGGCTGGAGCTGTGCCAGGGCAGGGGCAGGTTGGAGCTCAGGACAAGGTTCTTGTTCCCCCCGAGGGTGGTGGGGCACTGCCCAGGCTGCCCAGGGAATGGGCACGGCCCCAAGGCTGCCAGAGCTCCAGGAGCCTTTGGACAAGGCTCTGAGGGACAGGCTGGCATTGCTGGGGGGCCTGGGCAGGGCCAGGGAGGCACTGGAGGAGCCCTGGGGGTCCCTCCTAACTCAGGATATTCCATGATTCTACGATTTAATCCTATGTCTGCAAACAGTGACTCAGTGTGACCTGCAGGTCCTGGCCCAGGAAATCTCTCTCCATTTCCTGAAGGAGAACTTTTTTGACGTGTAACCAGGCTGGGATTCATTTCACCCAACTTTAGACATCTGTAAGTTGTGTGTCTGTGTCTGACACAGTCATCTGGTATCTTTGCAATGGAGGAGGAAAACAGCTGTTTTTAGGGTGTGATTCACCCTCCTGGCTTGGCTTAGGTGTCTCCCTTAGGGTGAAACCACTGGCACCCCACAAGTGTGTGCTTCTCCCTGCTGGCAATAAAGTCTGGAGTCTAGACAGGTAGCTCAGACACAGACACCTCCACTGTGGGGCTCTGGGGTGGGATGAATCCTCCCCCAGGATCTGGGACACAAAGACCCAGCCTTGCACTCTGTACAAAATTAACAACCTCAGTTAAGTGTCTGTGTTTCCAGGGCATGATTTCCCTGCCCAGGGCAGGCTGAAAGGAGATGGGCTAATTGATCTGCTTCTCCAGGAGCACTGAACCTCAGTGTGCAGCTCTGGGGATGTGAGCTAAGCAGCACAACGTAGAGATGTCTCCCCCAAGGTGTTTTTCCAGGTGAACTTTCCCTGCTGGGGTGACACCAGGTAACTCTCCCGTGCTGTGACTCAGCTCCGTGCCCTCAGCGCTCACAGCTCCCGCAGGCACCACCTCTGCCTGCTGAAAGGATTGCGGGAATGCCCTTCCTGGGGGGGGATCCAGGAACGAATCCACCGGGAAGCAGTGGAGAGCAGCGTGTGGGAGCTGGGGAGGGCACAGGTGGGATCACTGTGCCCTGGCAGGGTTTGTCACACAGGCTGTGGCAGCAGCTCCTCCCACAGTCCTCAGGCCATTCCCCTCCAGACTCGGGAATATTTGACATCTAAGCGAGGATTTTACTCCCCCTTAGGTCCCATCCCCCGTCCCTGGGCAGCAGAACGCGACCTGCTCCCTCCTTGCCAGAGGAAAGCAGCGGGTGGTTTCCAGGTGTGTCCAGATGTGCGGGCACACATCCACAGCTGGGCGTGCTCGCACTGGCATCCTCCCGCTTCGTGTCACCTCGCAGGCTGGGCACAGAGGGTGACAGGTCTCCTCCAGCATCCCTGTGCTCTCTGTGGCCGATTTAGCACAGACTCCGAGACAGGAGAGGGCACAGCAGCGGCCCCGGGTCTGGCACGGCTCCTCCAGGGCAGCCACGGCCGGGCAAGGTCCACGTTGGATTCTTTCCCTTCATTCCTTGCCGTGAGGAGCGGGAGGGCACGGGAGGATGGGTGGCGGAGCGGAGTCTCCCCGTTGAACAAATAACTGCAGCTCCCCGGGGTGACTCACGCCTCGCAAGACAAAGAACAATGCGGCTTTAATTTGCAAAACTCGGCTTTCCCACTGGTCACCGGCACCCAGAGACTTTGCCCGTGATGCCATCGTGCTCTTCAAAGCAGCAGTGACGCCAGGCCGGGAGGAGGGTGCTTACTCAGGAGGGTTTAGATTTCATGTGAGCAGCTTCTGTACCAACCTGCTGGGGCAGCACACGCGGTGGTTGTGAAATCCGAGCGCTCACAGCTCGGCCTTGGGAGCTGCCTGCACTTCCTGCTGCTGCAATGAGACCTCAGAGGGGTTTTAAGGCACCCCAGAGCCAGCTGCCAGGGTGAAAATATTTGTTTCCTTGCAGCATATTCTGCAGCTCTTTTAGACAGCATTACGTCTGAGGGATTCACATTCTCCTCCTTTTATCCCTAAAATATCCCAGCTGGAACAGGTGCTTTCTCCAGGTGTCTTGTTGTCATTGGAGCACTGACTTTCTTGACGTGGATATGAAGAGAGTGAAGGAATTCAAACCAACCATTGAGATGCACCGAGCTGGTTTTCTCCCTTCCATGCCAGCTCTTTCCAAAGAAAACCTGGCAAAAAAAATTCTTCCTGTAAGCACCACCACAGGTAGAACAAACAGCCTCAGCAACCCTTTTTATTTGGAAGGTTTCTGCCCGAGGCTGATATTTATTTTCTTTATTCTCAGTGTGGAGAAACTCCCTCACCCTCCTATCCCACCGGTTTTTTAGAGCCTCAAATGCCTCTAGAATTTCTCCAGCCTTTGCAACACCCCACAAACCCACAGGAACATCGAAATAAAAGGAAAGCAAACACGGAGTTAGGAGGTCACTGCCAAAGGTCCCTCTCCCGAGGAATAGCTGGGGATTCGGGCGACTTTTCCAAACCCCTCCCACCTTAAAAACTTCCAGACACGCGACGTGTCTGTCACTTCTCCACCAGAATAACTCCTGTCACCTGTCAGCAAACTAAAAGGGGCTTCTCAAGGCCACAGAGCAGGGAATGCTCATCTCCTATAAATTTCCAGCGGAAATTAGAAAACCTTTCCCCGGGGGCCAAACCCGAGCTCGTTCCCACCTCCATGGAACCTGGGGCTCTCCCAGTTGCTCCGGGAGGTGGCTCCGTGCTGGGACACTGCTTCCCCCAGCCTGGCACACGCAGGGAAACCACCCTGCAGGGCGAAGGAGCCGCCGGTGGAATTTTACAGTTTGCTCTGTAATTTTCCAGCGCTGAGAGGGATGAGAATACCAGCCTTGTGCAGCCACTGGCACTGCCAGGGATGGACTTGTCCTTTGGAAAGTCCCCCTTATTTAAGCCACTGACTAATTCTTTCAGCTGCTGGGAGATGACACACCTTTTTTTCACAGCGCTGAGGATTTGCTGGGTCTCAAGTGAGGGAGGGAGGTTGAGTCATTTCGGATGCCTCGCTGCTCAGAGTAGGTCAGACTCATGCCGGACCTTTTCCTGATCCCTTGTGCTTCCCACTCCTTCACCTGAAGCTGCTGGAGGTCACGGGAGACGGCAAGTGGGGAGGGAGGCAGAGACAGGCACGTAGGTGATGCTGGTGAGGGGAAGGAGGAAACACCGACCTGAAGTTTTTCTCCTGAGCACAAAAGTACAGCGGGTATTTCTGTGCTCACACTCCATTTCCTCTATTAGGCAAGACACCTCTCGGAATGAACAAGTCTAGTCAAGACCGTTCCTGCCTCACACTCAAAAAGGAAGGGAAAGTCACACTATAAAAACTGTTTCCCTTTGGAAAGCTTAACAAATCAGACCAGGGAAAGGGTAGTGGGGGAGGAGGACGAATCCCAGACTCAGAAAAGCCTTTAAAGCAATTAATCTGACTCTCTCCTCGTCTGCCTCCGAGTTTGACACCAGGAAACTAATCCCAGCTTTCATTCACTCCGTGTCCTGTGCCAGCTGCCGCCTCGCAGGCACTTGCCAGGACAGCGGAGGAATTGCAAAGCTGAGACTTTTGGGGGTTGTTGCCTTTTGATTGACAGAAATTTGTGCAACTCGACAAAAAAAGTCTGGCGGCGGCAGCGGCGATGTCGCAATTCTCGCCGTGCCGACGATGGGGGGGATTTTCGCCGGCATAAATAGTGGCTAATTAAGCGCTCGGGGCCGCCTCCTTCATCTCCCCCGAGCCCGGCTTGGGAAAAATCCCTTGTTACAGGTAGTTTGGGCAGGTAACTACAGTTTGAAGCGGGCAGGG
>WEIV01009022.1:0-25092 GCA_013390005.1 Calyptomena viridis | reverse complement strand
GACTTTTCCAAACCCCTCCCACCTTAAAAACTTCCAGACACGCGACGTGTCTGTCACTTCTCCACCAGAATAACTCCTGTCACCTGTCAGCAAACTAAAAGGGGCTTCTCAAGGCCACAGAGCAGGGAATGCTCATCTCCTATAAATTTCCAGCGGAAATTAGAAAACCTTTCCCCGGGGGCCAAACCCGAGCTCGTTCCCACCTCCATGGAACCTGGGGCTCTCCCAGTTGCTCCGGGAGGTGGCTCCGTGCTGGGACACTGCTTCCCCCAGCCTGGCACACGCAGGGAAACCACCCTGCAGGGTGAAGGAGCCGCCGGNCACAGAGCAGGGAATGCTCATCTCCTATAAATTTCCAGCGGAAATTAGAAAACCTTTCCCCGGGGGCCAAACCCGAGCTCGTTCCCACCTCCATGGAACCTGGGGCTCTCCCAGTTGCTCCGGGAGGTGGCTCCGTGCTGGGACACTGCTTCCCCCAGCCTGGCACACGCAGGGAAACCACCCTGCAGGGTGAAGGAGCCGCCGGTGGAATTTTACAGTTTGCTCTGTAATTTTCCAGCGCTGAGAGGGATGAGAATACCAGCCTTGTGCAGCCACTGGCACTGCCAGGGATGGACTTGTCCTTTGGAAAGTCCCCCTTATTTAAGCCACTGACTAATTCTTTCAGCTGCTGGGAGATGACACACCTTTTTTTCACAGCGCTGAGGATTTGCTGGGTCTCAAGTGAGGGAGGGAGGTTGAGTCATTTCGGATGCCTCGCTGCTCAGAGTAGGTCAGACTCATGCCGGACCTTTTCCTGATCCCTTGTGCTTCCCACTCCTTCACCTGAAGCTGCTGGAGGTCACGGGAGACGGCAAGTGGGGAGGGAGGCAGAGACAGGCACGTAGGTGATGCTGGTGAGGGGAAGGAGGAAACACCGACCTGAAGTTTTTCTCCTGAGCACAAAAGTACAGCGGGTATTTCTGTGCTCACACTCCATTTCCTCTATTAGGCAAGACACCTCTCGGAATGAACAAGTCTAGTCAAGACCGTTCCTGCCTCACACTCAAAAAGGAAGGGAAAGTCACACTATAAAAACTGTTTCCCTTTGGAAAGCTTAACAAATCAGACCAGGGAAAGGGTAGTGGGGGAGGAGGACGAATCCCAGACTCAGAAAAGCCTTTAAAGCAATTAATCTGACTCTCTCCTCGTCTGCCTCCGAGTTTGACACCAGGAAACTAATCCCAGCTTTCATTCACTCCGTGTCCTGTGCCAGCTGCCGCCTCGCAGGCACTTGCCAGGACAGCGGAGGAATTGCAAAGCTGAGACTTTTGGGGGTTGTTGCCTTTTGATTGACAGAAATTTGTGCAACTCGACAAAAAAAGTCTGGCGGCGGCAGCGGCGATGTCGCAATTCTCGCCGTGCCGACGATGGGGGGGATTTTCGCCGGCATAAATAGTGGCTAATTAAGCGCTCGGGGCCGGCTCCTTCCTCTCCCCCGAGCCCGGCTTGGGAAAAATCCCTTGTTACAGGTAGTTTGGGCAGGTAACTACAGTTTGAAGCGGGCAGGGAGGGCGGGTGAGGAGGGGGATCCAGGGGCAGCCCCTGTGGCACGGTGGGAAGGTGGGAATGGTGCAGCCTGGATAAATCCAAGGTGTACCTGCTCCTCCCGGCTCCGCCGCCATCCCGACTGACTCACATCCTGCTGCCGCTCTCCGCAGCTTCCAGGAACACGCTGTATCATCCCGGGATTTGGGCAGGCAGCCTCTTGGCTGGGAGCGGGCGATGTCTGACCTGCAGTGACACCCGGAGAACCGGCTCCCTCTGCGCTCCCGGGGCACGGAGCGCATCCCGAGCCACCTTCCCTTCCAGCTCCCGGGCACTGTGGGTCCCGTGCTCCCGTTCTAAGCTTTCCATAGAGCGTTTTCTGAGCAGAGTATAAGAATCTTGTAGGGACTTTTTTGGTGGGGGGTTGTCGTGTTTGTTTTATCGAAAAGGGGAGGTGATTTTTGCTCTGTGACCTCAAGCAACAACCTGAGCGGGTGCTATGAATCACCCACTGAAACTTGGTGATTTATGGCTTCCGAGTGCCTGACAGCATGACACGGTTTTCTTCGGAAGGAGCATTTCTTTTTTTCCCCGGAGAGGTTGTGGACTCCCCATCCCTGGAAGTGTTCAAGGCCAGGTTGGATGGGGCTTGGAACAACCTGGGGTAGTGGAAGGATGTCCTTGTCTATAGCAGGGGGTGGCACTGGATGGTCTTTGAGGTCCTTCCAACCCAAACCATTCTGTGATTTTATGATTTTAAGAACTGCCATCACTCAGAGCACAAGATGAAGGGTCAAGACCTTGGTCAAAGCCACAGAACGTCCTTTTATAAAACTGATCCTGGGCATAGAGGACGTAGAAATAGAAATATATAGAAATAAACATGAAGTCCTGGAATGTGACTCTTTTATGGAGAAGAAAGATACTTTAAAATGTAAAACACACCTTCTCCTCTCACGGAATCATAGAATCCCAGAATGGTTTGGGTTGGAAGAGACCTTAAAGATCATCCAGTGTCACCCCTGCCATGGGCAGGAACACCTTCCACTGGCCCAGGTGGCTCCCCCTGCCCTGCCATGGGCAGAGATGCCATTCACTGGATCGGGTTGTTGTTCTCTTTTTGCACTTGGCTATCAACAACAATGTTGGAAGCCAAAATGTGCCCCGTGTCACACTGGCACAGCTCCTGTGCCCGGCAGGGGTTTGTTTGCCCTCCTTAACTGTGCTGGTGCTGCTGGGCAAGGGTGTCCTCAGGTCTGGGCATGAACATTAGGGATACACGGATGGGGAAGGGTCTGGAAGGACAGCCCTGAGGTGTGCTGGGTGTGAGCAGGGCCAGGAGCCAGGGCAGGGCTGGAGCTGTGCCAGGGCAGGGGCAGGTTGGAGCTCAGGACAAGGTTCTTGTTCCCCCCGAGGGTGGTGGGGCCCTGCCCAGGCTGCCCAGGGAATGGGCACGGCCCCAAGGCTGCCAGAGCTCCAGGAGCCTTTGGACAAGGCTCTGAGGGACAGGCTGGCATTGCTGGGGGGGCCTGGGCAGGGCCTGGATGATCCCTCCCGGCTCAGCCGCGATCCCACGATCCCTCCCCGCTCTCGTTCTCCCACCGTTCCCGGCGCGCTCGGGCAATTCCCGGTTGGAATCCGCGCTGTTCCCGCCGGGATCCCCCGTGCTCGGGCCGCCACCGCCACCCAGCGGCCGCGCCCCGCAACTGCACCCGCTCATCCCGCCGGGATCCGCCGCTGGAAAACAGCTGGAAAAACCTCGGGAGCCCCCCCAGAAAAGAGGTTATTTTTCACCCATTCCCCCCCACCCCAGAGCGCGTTTCGTTAAACCATTAAGCGTTGCCCAACAGCTTAATTAGAGCTGCGCAACTTTTTTCGGGCAATAAAACAAGACGGGGCACGAAAGTGGTTCAGTCCTTTCGTGCTTTAATGGGTTGTTAGAGGCCGGGAGAGCTCGTGACTGCACGGGGAGGTGTGAATTATTGCACCATAATGCTCGCCCTGCAGGCTTTTGGTGCGATTAATAACTGTTTTCGTGTTTTTAAATACATTTTCTCACACCGTAAAAAGCAGAAATGGAAAGTACTTGCTAATGGGAGAAGTGCGGGGCATCGACCGGAGCGACTTCCTTGGGTTTGCGCTGTTTTAATCTGGTTTTAAATGGTTTGGGGGATCCTTTTGGGTTGGAAACTGTGTGGACACAAAGCCTGTGTTGGAGGAGCTTTCCCCGCAAATTTCTTCACGGATATTCCGAGCTGGGAAGCAACTCCCGGGTATTTGCAGCGTATTTTCACCAAATTAACTTCAGCCACATGAAACCACACGTTCAGTTTCCCATACCCAGCTACCAACTCGTGAGCTGTGCTCCTCTTTTTTTGGAAAGCAGGAAAGAGTTTGTTGCTTTTTTGTGCAGCCTAATCCCGTGTCCAACCCAAGCCCATCCCAGTTTAATTTTGGGTAACCTGAAAGCTGAAGGAAAGCAGATACCCCACAAATAAAATGCTGTTTGAGGCCCTTGGAAATGCAAACCTTTACTGGGAGCTGAGTCTGCCTCTTGATACTGAAACCATGCCATAAAAATGTTATTCCAGGGACACTTTTTTTTCATTTATTATTAAAAACCGAGGGTGATGCCTGGGGTTAGTCAGCACAACCTGTTTTCGTGTGTGTATCTATAATATAATTCACTATATTAACATCCCTGAATAGCTTGTAATTCATGTCAAAGAGTGAAACTTTCAGAGCAGACACAGGGATTGGGAATACAGGTCCCAAGACACAAAATTGATTGGGAAAGACTTGGAGGCAGAACTGGAATCAGTGGGATTTCAGGCTGAAACAAAGGACTAATGATTTAATTAACCCCTTTTCAGAGCTGAAACACGTGGTGTGACCATTCCAAGGCTCACTCTGCTGATGTTTGTGGTATTTATCCTAAAGCCACCCCTGGAGACTGAATTCCCTCCCCTCTCTCCCTGTGATTTTTAATAAACACTGACCATACATTAACCATCAGGTGATGTTATAACTCAGAGCACAACAGGCTTTGTGTTGTGTCTTTTTGTTCCTGCATTTAATGCAATGGGATGTTGCTTTGAAACCACCGTGAGTCAACTGATTTTACTTTTAAGGACATTTGCCTCAGAAAAAAAAATTAAATATTAATAATATCTGAATTTGAATATGTTACTCAGCAAAAAAAACCTTGGCTTTAGTTCAATCCACAACTTCAGCAGTTATTTTTTAAAAGCTTGGGGTTTGCTATAAATCTTCCCTTGTACACAGATGAAACAAACAAAATGTAAAACTCATCTCCATAAAGAACAACAAAATAATTTTTTCCAGATGGGCTTTCTGATGGAAGATCAAAGTCCTCTTCCCAGACTTGGGAAGTTTCCCTTCCTTGCTGATAATCAGTTTTATCTGAACACAGTTCATCCAACATTTGCTTTTTCCAATAAAGACAATTATCTGGATGGAGCTGCAGCTCTTAAAGCTGAACAAAATAGAGAAGATTTTACTAAAAATAAGCAAAAAAAAAATCTGGGAAGGTAAGCAGGGCAGGAATCTCTCTGTTTGCTTTGATTTACACAAAAATGAGACAGTTCTATACACTGAAAACTGATATTAGGAAGGAATTGTTGGTGGGGAGGGGCTGGGAGAGAATTCCCAGAGAAGCTGTGGCTGCCCCTGGATCCCTGGAAGTGTCCAAGGCCAGGTTGGATCCCTGGGCCAGTGGAAGGTGTCCCTGCCCATGGCAGGGGTGGGATGGATGGGATTTAAGGTCCCTCCCAACCCAAACCATTCAGTTCATTCACACTTTGTCCCCTCCACGCTCTGCCTTTTAGACTAAAAGTGCTGTTAACACACATTCCCAAATCCCAACACACCTCAGCAAGGAATACTTTTCCCCTTGGAAACCTCCATCTGTTTTCCCCCGATTCACCTCCCTTCCCAACACAAACCAGCCCCAAAAAAAAAACCCTTCCCAAGAAAACGAAAAACCCCAACTGCCCAAAACCCAGAGGGGCACAACCAATTTTCAGAGAGCCCTTCACTCCCCCTCCTCCTGCCAAAGCAGAGACGGTGCAACTAAAACACAAACCTTCCAACCTCTGCCCCCCCTTCGGTGCCCCGAGTGCCAAGGTCTGCCAATGCAACCAGGCTGTAGGCGTGTTTTTGGTTGCAGACACGAGGCAGGTGCAGCCGTCCCCGCCGTGGTCCTACGACCAGTCCTACCAGTACCTGGGCTCCATCGCGGCGCCCGCCGTGCACCCGGCGACGCCAATCTCGCCCGGCAGGGCCGGCACCGTGACCTCCCTCACCGCCGAGCTCTCCAGCCGCCTCTCCAGTGAGTACCCAAAACCGGGCCCAGCGGGAGCTTGAGCAAGGCTGAGGCTAAGTCTGGGCCTAAGTCTGGGTCTAAGGGTTGGGCGCTGATGGGCAGCAGGAGGAATGTGAGGCAGAGGGTGCCCAGGGGGGCAGCGAGGCCGAGGGCATCCTGGGCTGGGTCTGGGTGAGGAGCAGTGTGGCAGCAGGAGCAGGGAAGGGATTGTTCCCCTGGGCTGGGCTCTGGTGAGGCCACACCTCGAGTGCTGTGCCCAGTTCTGGGCCCCTCGGTTTAAGAAAGATGTTGAGATGCTCAGATATGTCCAGGGAGGGCAATGAGGATGATGGAGGGTCTGGGACACAAGGCCTGTGAGGAGCAGCTGAGGGAGCTGGGATTGTTTAGCCTGGAGAAGAGGAGGTTCAGAGGAGACCTTGTCACTCCCCACAACTCCCTGACAGGAGGGTGTATCCAGTTGGGATCAGTCCCTTCTCCCAGGCAACCAGTGACAAAATGAGAGGACACATCTCAAGCTGCACCAGGGGAAGTTTAGGCTGGATATCAGGAAAAAACTCTTCCCAGAAAGAGGGATTGGCCATTGGAATGGGCTGCCCAGGGAGGTGGGGAGTCACTGTGCCTGGAAGTGTTTAAAAAAAGCCTGGATGTGGCACTGAGTGCCAGGGTTGGGTTGGTGAGATGGGGTTGGGTCATGGGTTGGACTTGATCATCTCAAAGGTCTTTTCCAACCTGGTCAATTCTGGGATTCTGGGAACTCTGCTGCAAACCAGTGGCACCATCCCAAGGCTGCAGTGAAGCCTCTTGAGGGCAGTGAAGCCTCCCAGGTTGGGGGGGGTGTGAAAAGAGTAAAGAAATGTGGGATTTAAGTGGCTGAATCGCATGTCAGGAAATGAATCTCAGAATCATGGGATCATTTAGGTTGGAAAAGACCTCCCTGAACATCTTGGCTGCAGTGAAGGTGTGAAAAAGAGAACAGAATGATGTGTTTGGGGCTTGACCTTTTTTCTTCCTCTCCTGTGTGTGTCAGAAGCCTTTCTCATCCTGCTAAAGTGAAATCCTGGAATCCCTGAGGTTGGACAAGAGCTGCAGGATGGTGGAGTCCCCCCTTGTCCCCCAGCCCAGAGCACTGAGTGCCACGTCCATCCTTCCTTGGCCACCCCCAGGGATGGGCACTGCAACCCTCCCTGGGCAGCCCCGGCCAAGGCCTCCCCCCCCTTTCCAGGCCCAAATGCCTCCTCCTGTCCCACCTGAATCACAGACTGGATTGGGTTGGAAGGCACCTTAAACTCATCCCAACCCCGTGCCAGGGACAGGGACACCTTCCACTATCCCAGGTTACTCCTGGGACTTGGAGCCCAAGACACTGTTACCAAAAAAGAAGAAAAAAGAGGACAAAGCAGCTCTGCATGGACTATAAAAATCATTTGGGTTGCTGAAGAGCTCTCCTATCTGCCAAGAAAGGAATGCCACAGATATTCCCCTGGTTTCCTTCCCACCAGAGCACAGCAGGTGATGGATGGACACACTGACATTTTGAGTGTTGCACTGGAATCTCTTGTTCCATCTCCACCAAATTGTCCTGCAGAGCTTTCCAAGCCAACAGAGGAATCAAAAAGAAGTCAGAAATAAGTCAAAAGCCACCCCCCTGGTTCCACCACTCAAGTGACCATGTGCTGGCTCAGCCCTGCACATATTGAGCCAATCTGTGCCTGTGGAAAAGCAGGAATTTTCTTAAAAGGAATGAGAGCCATATCATTGTAATTTGCATAAAGCTTTTGCAAAAATACCTCCTTTGGCTGCACATCTTGCTCTCATTTGAATACTCAGGGTTTCTTCTGAGATCAGAGAGAAGCACTTGAACGTGCTCCAGCCTGTCCTGTTGTTGTCATATAGAGAGATTTGAAAGACTCACAGGGATGATGCAGACCAAGAGTAAAGTGTTTGTTAGGTCTGGGTGATGGTTGCATTCTAGAGGCAGCTGAAAATACAGAGGACGTTTCAGAAAAAAAATTTTTAAAAAGGTAATTTCTTGTTTAAAAAAAAGTCTAAAAAATCTTACTCTTTATTAAGACACTCATCTTTTAAAATGAAAATACTACTCCTTTTTAGTTTCTTCCTTTTTTTTCCTTCCTTTTGCACTCCATAAGTTGGGAAGGAACCTACAAAGGCTTTGCTCACCTGTCAGCATTCTTTCTTTCCAAAATGCTGCTTCTCTATTAAATGTCACCCAGTATTCCTGGAAAAATCGGCCTCGAGATTTTCTCCACAGCCCCAGTGTTTTCACATATATTTGGTGCCTGAAAAATCTCTCTTTGTCAGAACAGAGAGTAAATTTGAGGGGTTTTTTTAGGCCCATCTAAAGACCTGATGCCTTCAAAGAAAAAGCAACGATATGGGATATACTTGAAACCCCTTAAGTGCCATTATTCTGCTTTTTGCCAGGCCAGAAGAAACCCTGACCTGAAAAGTGATGCATCCAGGCAGTTTTGGGAAGTTTGCCTCAGGAATGAGGTGTGGAAGTACCATTTAAACCTGGCAGGACTTCAGATGCCACCTCTAACCTTGGCTCCTCCAAAGCTCCTGCTGTTCCACACCACGTTAAATCCAATGGTGCCGGGATCTAAGGGAAGGAAATGAGTTCCCACTAATCTTCCAGGAAAAAAAAAAAAAGGGAGGCAAACTCAAAAATGGAGCATTCAACAAGAGCCAGAGCTTTCCTGAGGAATGTACAGGAATTCATCAGTGGGTTGAGGTGTCACTGAGGAGCTTTTGGAGGGGTGAGAGCCAAGAGCTTTGTTTTCCCTGTGCTTCTTCTCAGGAATATTTCCTTCAGCACGTGGAATCCTGCAGACTCCACGCCTCGTCTGACAGGAGAACTTGTCTCCTGGAAAGATTTTTCCCTAATTATTGTTATTGTTGTTATTTTAATGGTGCAGAGCTGCCAAGTCTGAGGACTGACACCTTCCATTAACCTGAGTCATGAGGAAGATCCTTCCTAAAGAGACCATTATCTGCTCTGCTTAATCCTTGCACACCAGGGGAAAGATAATGGGACTTGACACAATTCCATGGATGTCAGAGCAGAGCAGAATTTGGCTGTCCTGTGGAACATTTCAGAGTGAGAGGATTTAGTCTCGAGCTCCACCAGGTTGGACAGGAGGAGGAATTTCTCCATGGAAAGGGTGGTCAGGCCTTGGAAGGGATGTCCCATCCTTGCAGTGTCCAAGGAATGATGGATGTGTCCCCCAGTGCCAAGGTGGGGATGGGGTACAGCTTGGACTCCACGATCCTGGAGCTCTTTTCCAACCTAAATGATCCCATGATTTCACTTTAGCAGGATGAAAAAGGCTTCTGGCACACAGGAGAGGAACAAAAAAGGTCGACCTCCAAAGACATCATTCTGGTGTCCTTTTTTAGAGCCAGGTTATTCAGGAGTGAGTGACAATTATTTAGACATTACAAGAGGACACAGAGATGAAAACATTAATGAAAACTGAATTGTCTTGACTCTGGTAATGTTGAGAGTCACGTGGAACTGTTCCAGGTGGTGCCAGCTGAGCTCAGCCCACATCCATGTACCTGAAGGATGATCTCTGCTTTCCTTTTGAGACAAGAAGTTAAACTGGCACGTGGGGGATTGTTGGGGTGTCCTGCACAGGGGACTGGATAATTCCAATGGGTTCCTTCCAACTTCCTTCTGTGGTTGCAGAGAGAGGCTGTGCAAAAGCTGGACAATTTGTATTGAGGTGCCAGGAGTGTCCCTGGTGAGTCAGATGAGGAGGGTGAGGAGTTTGGGATCTGTGTCACTGCTCCCCACTCACCCAAGGACACTCGAGGTGTAAATAATTGCACGTGCTGTGAGGTCTGGGAGAGTGAACATATTCACAGACCAGGGTGAGAGCCTGGCACTCCTCTTTAATTGCTTTAATTCACTGAAATTAATCCAAAACATGCAGTACAATGACTGCCCAGGGAGTACTGAGGGATAGCTCTGTTCTGGCTGCTTGGCTTAACCATAAACCAGAGTTGGGATGTTGGTTGTAGCCACAAACCATAGCTGTGTTGTGCCAGCTCAGAATTCTTCACACAAAGGGTGATTCCATACTGGCAGGGGCTGCCCAGGGAGGGTTGGAGTTCCCATCCCTAGGGGTGTCCAAGGAAGGATGGATGTGGTGCTCAAAGAAGGGGAACTGGACTCTTTCCATCCTCACCTCTGAAAGGATTGGGGTGTGGAAGGGGATGTTAGTGCTCTCCTGGAGCACCTGCGGAGGTACCAGCACCCAGGAAAAGAACATGACTTTAGCAAAGGATCAGATTGATCCTGGGAGAAATGGGAACACATGGGCCACAGGGAGATTGAGGTTGGCAACCAGGGAAGGTTTCCAGCCCTCCGAGGCCTGAGGCTGTGGCACAGAATTCCAGGAGGAGCAGGAGGGTGACCAGGTCTGGAAAAGTTTAATTTAAGGAGGTTCAGGGGCGACCTTCTCATCCTCTAAACTCCCCAGGGGGATCGGGCTCTGCTCCCAGGGAACAAGGGCCAGGAGGAGAGGGAACGGCCTCAGGCTGGGCCAGGGGAGGCTCAGCTTGGCCAGGAGGAGGAATTTGGGCCTGGAAAGGGGGGGGAGGCCTTGGCAGGGGCTGCCCAGGGAGGGTTGCAGTGCCCATCCCTGGGGGTGGCCAAGGAAGGATGGACGTGGCACTCAGTGCTCTGGGCTGGTGGACAAGGGGGGACTCCACCATCCTGGACCTCCTTTCCAACCTCATCCATCCCGGGATTCCCTAACACTCCTCTCTCTCCCTTCCCCCCCCTCAGGTGCTTCTGACCTGACGGCGTTCAGCGACCCCCGGGTGGGAATCGACCGCTCCTTCCCGGCTCTGCCGTCCATCTCCGACCCTCGCATGCACTACCCGGGAGCCTTCACCTACACCCCGACCCCCGTCAGCTCCGGCATCGGCATCGGCATGTCCGCCATGTCCACGGCCACCCGGTACCACACGTACCTCCCTCCTCCCTACCCCGGCTCCTCGCAGGCCCAGGGCGGCCCCTTCCAGACCAGCTCGCCCTCCTACCACCTGTACTACGGAACGTCCGCCGGCTCCTACCAGTTCTCCATGATTTCGGGCGGCGACCGCTCCCCTCCGCGCATCCACCCGCCCTGCACCAACGCCTCCACGGGCTCCACGCTCCTCAACCCCAACCTGCCCAACCAAAGCGACGTGGTGGAGGCCGAAGGGAGCCACAGCAACTCGCCCACCAACATGGCGAGCACGGCGAGGCTGGAGGAAGCGGTTTGGCGACCGTACTGAGACGGATTCCAGGAGCTCTCGGGGCAGGACTAAGGTGCTTCCCATTTCCCGGTGTCCGTAGGTATCCCGTCAACACGTGTCTTGCTTAGGGGACCTTCCAGGTCCGTGCATGAGTTTGGGGAGAGAACCCTCCAGAAGTCAGCGCTTCCAGGCCTCGGCGAAGCGATGTTGCTCCGGCAAAAAATTCCTCGTGGAGGGCTGAGCTTCTGGAAAAGAGGATGCCTGAGCTGGTGCAGAGGTAGAGAGGGTGGGCAGAAAGGTACCCGCTTTGTTTCCAGGCCTGTGGGTTCCTAAAGTGCCTGGGGTTGAAGGTCTCCACGGCTCTAAAGAGAGTTTCGGTTCACTTCTATTTTTAAGACTTAAAAGCTTAAAAAAAAAATCAATTAAAAAAAAAATCATAGCGAGTTTACTGCATCTTATGGACGTTTTAACTGTAAGGAAGTATAGGAAGATTCCCAGAGGGAAACTGTGAATGCTCCTGTTTTAGCAATGCTGTGAATGAGAGGTTTTATATGTTGGACTTCATTCTTTCTTTTCTTTGTTTTTTGGGTTTTTTTTTAAAACCACATTGTGTATTCCAAAGAATATGGAATTTTTTATTGATGGGGGTTTTTTTGGGGGGGGGCGGTTTTTTGTTGGTTTTTTTTTTAGGATGCAGCTCATCCTGCTTTGCATCTAATTTCTCTTGGCACCTTATAAATTGCAAAAAACAAAAGATTTTGCTCTTTTGTTTTGTTTTAATCATGCTTGCTTCTTTCTTGCTTTGTCAACTGAAAGAATCAGCCCCTTTTTCAATGAGTTAATTTAACTTTTTATCTCTTGGACTTTTTTTTTTTTTAACACAACGGCTACAGCCTTGGGTCATTTTCAACTACTGTACTTCTTTGATGAATTCATTGATATTTATGCTTGATATTTAGACTTTTCTTATTTGTTGATACTATTATTATTTTAATATGCCTATATTAAAAAAAAAACAAATCAGCAATTGCCTTTTTTTGGTAGCAGCCAAAGTCAAATTTATCACGTTGAAAAAGGCTGGAATAACGATGGGTGAAGTGATCTCTTAATTACCTAGAAATATTGTTTACAATTATCTCACTCTCATTTTACTCAGTGCACTGGGCTCAGATCCTCAAAGGCATTGAGGTGCCCAATTCCCACTGGAAGGCACCAAAATCCGTGGGAATTTCTGTGCCTTCCCTCGCAGTGGACTCATCTCTCCCTACTCCTCCCATGTTTTTCCTTTGTAACCCTCAGGATCAGTAAGAAGGATGTACATATTCCATAGGGCAGATTCAATATTCCCTAATTAATTATATGCCCGTTTCTGCTCCCAAAATGTCTGGGCTTCCCAACAGTGACCTCCTGGTTCTTCCAAAGGGAAAGCCAACGTGCAGTTGGGAGGGTGGGGAGACACTGGAACAGCTTTTCCAAAGAACCTGTGGCTGCCCCATCCTTGGAAATGTCCAAGGCCACGTTGGGATGGAGCTCTGAGTAACCTGGGATAGTGGAAGGTGTCCCTGCCCATGGCAGGGGGTTGGAATTGGGTGGTCTTTAAGGTCCCTTCCAACCCAAACCATTCCGTGGTTTATTGAACATGGCAAGGGGGAAGTCCTGGCTCTGGTGGGATCTGTGTGAGATTTACTCCCAGCTCAGCAAAGCCAAGATTTGTGTGCAGTACAAAAACCACATTCCAGCCTGCTGGAAAAAGAGATCAGTCCCTGCACCATGAAATAACTGGGAGAGGGTTGTCAGACTCATCTGGAAAGGATTGTTCTTCCAGCACCACGTTGTGAGGGAAGAGGAAAGTGTTTAAAGCTGGTGCAGACAGTGTTGTGTCCTGGAAAATCCCAAAGGATCCCAGAGGGAAGCACAGAGTCCCCATCACTGCCCATCACTCCAGCACAAACATATCAGATGTCACTGTAAAGTTTATGGCACTATTTTATGGGAGGGTTTGGTCTGAACGAGGTGGTTGTTTTACTACTCATTAATTACAAACTGCTGATGTTGACACGTGGTTGTCCCCAATTAGCTGATTGTTATTTAATGTACCTCTTGAAATGAGAGAAACAATTGCAGGTCAACGCAGAGAGTATTTGAAAGCAGGACTTCAGATCAGTGTTTGATGTTTAAAAAAAGTTAAAAGGATTCAAATTAAAAAGATCCTTGGCTGCAGGCAGCATAACAGCTGGATTTATTTAAAACCATTTGTTTTTCAAGTTTGTTCTTTTTTTTTTATATATATGATTTTTCCTTCTTTGTTTAAGTCAGATGCAGTAGCACTTTGGTATTGAAAAGTTACAAATTGAAGAATTTGCATTGTCAATAAGGTCATTTTTTGTGCAGAAAATAGTGTTTCAAGAGATCTCAGTGAAAGTCCAAAATGTTTCTGATAAAACACACATATGGCCTTGTGCTTCTCATTCAGGCAAATATTCTTTATCATTTTCCCGAGTTTTCTCAGAACAAAAAAGGGCAGAAAATACCCAAATCGTGTAAGAACACTTTAAAATGTAGTTTGGAAATCTGGAGACCTTGCTGAACACAGAAATACAGAGACCCCACGTGTTGTGGCATTGACACAGTTGGACTTCAGTAACCTGAAAAAAAAGTCCTTCATCACTAACCAGTAGCTGTGGTGCAGAATCCATCATTCCCTGGTGCTGTGCCATCAAAATCCTCATTTATTCCAGCTCTCACCTCTGCCTCGTGACTGGAGCACCCAAGGGCATCGGGAGGGGGATCCCAGAAGGGAGGGAGAGGAGCTCAGGGAAGGATTTCCATGGCCAGGAGACCTGGAGAGGGAATTTCACAAGGGCATGGGGTGACAGGAGGGCAGCGTTAGGTGGGAGATTGGGAAGGAATTGTTGTCTATGAGGATGGGGAGGGGCTGGGAGAGAATTCCCAGAGAATCTGTGGCTGCTCCATCCCTGGAAGTGTCCAAGGCCAGGTTGGATCCCCCTGGGACAGTGGAAGGTGTCCCTGCCCATGGCAGGGGGGGCACGGGGGGACCTTTAAGGTCCTTTCCATCCCAACCCACTCTGACATTCCATGGGTTCCTCTGTGTCTTCCCTGACACTTCCCTGGGATTTCCCAGCGTCTCCCATGTGAGAATTCCCAACAACAAAACCTTTGAGTCCAACCTTCAAGCACAGCCCCTCGAGAGAGTAAAAGCCAAGTTCATTATCCCTGGCAATTAGGATGTTTAATCACTGGGGGTTCAGTGCATTTACACTTCTGGGGAACCACAGTTGACCCAAATCTGCCTTTTTGTGGCCACCCCAGTCCTGCAAAGAGCTCCAAGGCTGTGCAAATGCTCTTGTGTTGTCCCTTAAGAACACTTAGCAGGCAGAAAAAAGGACTTTTGGAGAAAGCATTTCCCCCATTCACATCTCCAGATCAGAGGGTATAAGTATATATTTTTATATGTACATAATATATATATTTATATAGTTTTATCATCCCGGTGACTGAGTGGGATTTTAAAAACTGAAGTGTTGGGTTTCTGCTGTTGCAGAGAATGCCTTAAGTACCTTCCCCTCCCAAAATCCAGCTCAGGGCAGTCCTTACTATGAGCTTGGGTGCTCCTCTCACGAGACACAACTCCTTGTCCACATGTGTCAAACAGCACTAAAAGAAAGACAAGAGCCTGAAACCAAAGATTTCACTCTCAAACAACAGTTATTCTCATTGAAAAGTCCCAGGGCCGTGGGCAGCAGCTTTAGTCCAAAGATAAGTGGGTGCAAAGTGCATCCTCAGCACGGAGCATTTGATTTGTCCAATTCTGCCAAAATCTCTGCTGGGAGGGAAGGTGAGAAAAACCTCCCTCCAAATGCCTTTGCCAAAGTGTTCCAAATCAGCTGCACTCTTGAAACATTCATTACTGCTTTCTGGGTGACCTTTTTCCATTGGATTCAGGGAGAAGTGGATCATCTTTCTAAACACTTGCTCGTTTTCCTGCCTTGTAATATTTGGGTATTTTATTTTTGTTAACTTTTGCTTGGTCAGTACCAACCACTCGGCATTTTTCTCCTTGTCCTAAAAGGGTTGCATCAACAGAGTCACTTGTATTTATGTCTGTAAATAGATTTCAAAAGCTTCATAGCAAAATATTTAGTGCTTGTAATTACTCTGCTTTTTGTTTTTCTGTGTTTTTAATGAACTTACCTTTGTTTTTGCTGAAATACTGTAGTGAGACTTATTTCTTTCCCCGTTATTTTGAAGCTTCAAGACAAACTACATTTTATTCACTTTTGTAAACAGTTATAGCATGGTCTCTACTCAACATCCTTCACTTTTTTGTGGTAGGGGAGAAACGAAGGCACGAAAAATCTGGGGGTTCTTTGTGGTATTTTGGGTTGGGCAGTTCCATCTGTCTGTAGAACAAAAGCTGAATTTTCAGTGTGAGGTGGCGAGGACACAGCAGGGCACAACCCCTGTCACAGTGGCACCAAAGGCTCTTTATTCAGCATTTTCTGCCCGTGTTTACAAAACAGATGCTGCACCTTCCTGCAACAATCCCATTTTCCTTTGGGAAACCACCAGGGGGTGGAAGTTTTTTCGGCATTTATTGCAGGGGGGTTTTTCTTCTCGAGGAGGGAGATTTTTTGCTGATTTTTTGGAACCGGATAGGAAATAAAAAACCCAGAATAAAGTCGATTTTTTCCCCCACTACAAGAAGTCTCTAAATGCCATGTGAGGCTCTTGCTGGCTGTAGGGATCCTGTGTGCAGCAGCACAGAATTCATGGCAACCAGCACCCAGAGCAGCTGGACTGCTGCCTTAGTTCTAAAGAACACTTGCTTCCTTTCTTTCTTTCTTTGTACCACAGTTTCCTCTGTAAATTCAATATCATAATTAGTGTGAATGACAAATAAAAGGTTTGACAAGTATGCACATGGGCCTGGTGCATTCTTTCAGCAGGGAGAAAACAACCCTCTCCGAGGTAAAGGTTACTCAGAGGTAACCAAAAATAGGTTTCCAGATCGTTTTTGTGTCCTGATTTCTTTGGGTTTGAAGAAAATGGCATTTTTGGTGCTGTGGAGTGATCTAGTGAAAGGTGTGGACACCAAAATAGGAGTGAAATAGGGTGGCACAGGGTGTGCAGAGAAGCTGTGGGTGCCCCTGGACCCCTGGAAGTGTCCAAGGATGGGTTTGGACGGGGCTTGGAGCCACCTGGGACAGTGGAAAGTGTCCCTGCCCATGAGCTTTAATGTCTCTTCCAACCCAAACCATTCCACGATTCCATGACATGAGACTTTGCAGGTACACAGGTCCAATAATTGCATTATATCCCTGACTTCTTGATTAAATTTCCCTATTTCAGGATCATCTACAGCTCTTATTTCAGATTTTACTTCTTGGATTTTATCCTTTTTTATATCAACCCTCCTTCAGGAGCACCAAAACATAGTTTGAGGTCATGGTACTTATAAACTACATTGGTTGGGTTTGTGTTTTAATCAATAATGAAACAATAGTGTTAATGAAACATTAATACAGGTGAACCAACCTTTCCAAATGGGAAAAAAAATGGAGTCAATATTGAAAGTTCATTTTTATATCTATATAGAGAGAGATATAGTCTTCTAATATCAGCCTTACACAATACATTGCATTATATTAAAGAAGGTTATAGCAGTACCCTGCTATATGTATAATAAATTTTATTAGATTTTATTGTAATTTTATTATATTCAATATAATGGAATATCGAATCACAAGATGGTTTGGGTTGGGAGGGACCTTAAAGCTCATCCAGTTCCAACCCCCTGCCATGAGCAGGGACATATCCCAGGTTGTCATATATTATATATATATACATACATATATATATATATATGATTAACTTATATCATCCTCTCAATGAAGTGAAAAACCAGCTATAAACCAAATATTAAAGGTTTACATTTTATAGAAATATTAAAGGTTTCTTTTCCTTCTGACAACTCATAGGGAAACCCTCCATCTCTTCAGTGAAAATTCACATTATCTTTCTAAAATTAAGGCCAAGGCACCAAGAGAAAAGAGTTACTGAATTTCAGGTGCCTCTTTAGAGGAAGAACCACTGCCAGACCCCCACCTCTGATGTGTTACCCTGTGCAGTGTGACCACCTGACATTTCCAGCACAATTCCACGTTATCCTAAAATCCCGCGCTCCCATTTTTGAAGGAACCACCCTACGGATTCCTCCCCTTTCCCCTGTGACCCCCGAGAGCTCTTTCGGGGTGGATGAGGAAGTGTTTATTTTGTTCCCTGCTTTAACCCAGCAGGAAAAGGAGCCACAAACAGCAACAGTCAAAACAACCCCCAAAATCCGGCACCCAAGGGCATCTCAACAGCAATATTTGCTGCTGGATTTTGGAGCTCGTGTGGCCACAGGGAGGGAAGGCGTCAGACTGCCAGGGCCACTGGAATCACATCCATGGATCCCACTGCCTGTCCTTGGGGGAAAGGCCTTGGCAGGAGCAGCTGGGCTGGGGACAGTGTCTTGTATCCCCAAATCCAAGTTTTCCCAGTGGTGGGGCCGTTCCAGCTCCTGGGGGAGGAATTCCGGGCAGTTCCTTCTGCTGCTTCCCAGGGCGGGTGGAAAAGGGGGAGCTGAGAGGCCAGAGGCACAAAGGGCACCCCTGGCACCCCTGGGCACTCGAGGTGATGCCAACGTGGCACTTTGAGCAGCTCCCAACTCAATCCTCCCCCTCTGGGTGCTGGGAGGGAGGGAGAGCAGAGGGCAGAGAAGGCTCAGGTCCTGTTGGGGACAGCAAGGGGCAAGGCAAAGGGTTGGGGACTCTTTGTGCCACCTCACACCCAGCTTTTAATGGCCTTTAATTATAAGGGCCCCTGTCCTGGGTGTTCTCACACAGGGCTTTGTGTGACTTGTGCAACAAGGAAGTGCCAGGAGCAAGAGCAGCTCCTTAAACACCATCCCCTGCAACTCAGGTGTCCTGGAATAACAACAGGGGTGTGTTCCCTTTGCTGGACACGGCTTTTCCCTTCTTTTCAGTGGCAAGACAAGCTTGGATTAGTGGTGGATTAGTGGTGCAGTGCCCAGGAGTGACATCTCTTTTATCTGGGGAGAGTGGCTCAGCACGTGTGGTCACAGCACAGACTATAAATCCATTTTCTGCTCTGCTGTTCACAGCATTCAGACCTTACAAGTCTGTCACTACTGCTACTCTTAGACTACAAGGCCTTGTAATGCCACTGTGCTTTCCAGACATGACTAAAACATGACTCAGCCCAGCGCTGTAAATGGGCCAAAAATACCATTTTTCCGTGGCCTCGTAGCTTTTTACAACACTGGGCTTGTCACGGGGCTGTAAAATGAGTTGGGGATGTCTCAGCTACACTTCAGGCATCCCCTCCTTCTCCCTGGAACACACCACCTTTACTCCTTGCTCACCCCTAACAACAGCTTTGCCACTGGGATACCCCGTGGAGCAGAACTTGTAAGTGTAGGAAGGGAAGGAATGTCCAAATTACAGCCCATCTCAACTCCTGCCTGCTGGGGGAGGGAGGCACAGTGCAGATAAAAGCACGTTTAACCCTGAGGAGAAGGAAAATAAAAGCTCAGAAGCTCCAGGTCTCCAGTGGAATGTCTAGCTACTGAATTAGGAAGCTTGTTTGCTGGTTTTAAGTTACAGGGACACCTCGAAGTCTCCCAGACTGGATTAGTCAGCACGAGTCACTGTCTGGGAATTGTTTGGGTTTTCGAGAGGAGGATAAAACAATTTAGACAGAAAATCTAATACACAGATTTAAACCATAGGCTGCTTTCCGGGCAGGGAGGGGGTCAGGTCTGCTCTGTGGGCTTTAAAAACTCTCATTCCTAAGGGAAGGAAGGCTGTCAAAAGAGAGAGAACCTGTTCCCTGCTGATAGAGAATTTCCTGGAGCATGGAAAAAGTGCCTCTGGCTGTTTTACTTTCAAATGATTCAAACACAGGAACATCTGTAGTTTTTTTCTGGGGAAACTTCCATGGCAATGTCACTATTCCCTTAGATTTGACACGTCCTGTGACAGGGACATCACAGGTCCAAGGTGGAGGTGGCCCAGCCCTGGCAGCTCAGAGTGTGCCTGGATCTCATCCCACATGGCCCACCTTGGATATTCCAGTGTCCTCTACCTTTTTATAGGACCATCTTCCAAGGAGCCCAGTGGTCACTATGTCTTCATATTGCAGGAGCATCACAGGCATGGAAATCCTTTGAAATTGGCTCAAAATTGCAGTTAATTTTTACTGAAATATTTTTATATTTATATATTATATATTTATATATTTTACCGAAATAAATAAATAAAGTCAGCTTTACTGAAATAGCAAAATCTTCCCCCTTCCTCTCTGAAATCTCTGTGCTAAGGAGTTGCTCCTGGGAAATGTTTCCTGATTCACTTTTACCCTGTAAAACAGCAGCTAAATCTGCACAAGAGGGAAGCAAACCTTCCCTTTTTTTTCTGTTGCCTTCCCCCACGTGTGTCTGATATTTCTCCAGTGATGTCAGTTCCAGCAGCTTTGAGGGATGGATGATCCCAGCGTGGCCATGCCATGGGCAGCACAATTTTGGGGCTGGATGAGAGGAAGAATTTGTCCTCTTTTGGAAGCAGAAGCCTTTCTGCAGAAGGCAAACATCTGTGTGTGGTCCCCAAATACGGTTCAGTTTGATCCTTTTTGGAAGTGGTGAAACCAAAATGAGCTTGGCTGCCAGAGGTTGGAAGCTGCCAGCCAGGCTGGGAATGCTGGGCCTTCCAGGATCCCTAAATTTTGTGGGAAGCAGCAGTGCCATGGTTGGGGTGAGTCAGCTCGTGGCACCACAGCTGATCCCAAGTATTTCCAGGTAGGAGAGGCCAAACCCAAGCTCTTCCTCCAGGGATTTTGGCTGTTTTTCAGCTTTTTTTATTTGGCTTTTTTTCACCTGAGTGACCTTGCAGCCCTAAGGTATTAAAGGAGCACATATTTGGCCTTTGAGGTTGTGCCTTTCCAAGTGTGATCCCACTCGGTTTGGCTTTTTTGGATCCCTTTGTTCTGTGCAACCTCCCTGGGTTGTGAGGGACATCACCTGCTGTCAAATATTGGTGTCTTTTCTGCTTTTGACACTTTCCATGCACCTTAAATGAGGTGAAGACACCTCGTGGGATGTTCCACAAGTTTCCAAATATCCACTGGTTCCATTAAAGGTGTGAGAAATGAGTCACTCACTGAGTTCCCTCTTTGGGGGTGGTAAATTCTGCCACTTCTCAAGGTTTTCATGACTACAGAGGACTCAGAAAAGAGGGGGTGGAAACAAGAGACCCCCTCCAGTCACTGCTGAGAGGGAGATTTTTGTGCTTGTTTGCAACAGTGTTTGCAGGGATATTGAGATTTGCTGCTCAAAAGGAGCTTTGTGGTTTCAGTGACACAAATACACGAGGGAGGAGTGAGCTGGGGAGAGGAGGGGCAAGTGGGAGGGCAAATTTATTCTGACTCTTTAAATAAGCAAAATTATGTTTCTCATCTGTTATTCCTCCTACATGGATATTGCAAGGAGAGGGGGGGAAAAAAGGAGAAAGAAAAAACCAGTTTTGTTAAGAGAATGAGGGTTTTCACTGTCTATTAAAGAGATGCAAGAACAGTCCCCAAACTGTGTTTTCTCCTTCCAGCATTGGAAGTTCTAAATATCTGGGGGAAAAAACCAAAACCAAACCAAAAATCTAAACAAAAAACCCCAAACAAATGGAAAAAAAAACACAAAAAAAACACACACCAAAAAAAAAAAAGAAAAAAACCCTCCTAAACGTTTTTTTCTATCCTTGATAAAACAAACATGTTACAGGTAAACTATCCTAGGAATTAGGTTCTGCTCTGTGATACAAATGGAAGAAAGGCTTCAAGGAAGGGAATAACCTCATTTTCTCCCAGGAACTCCTCAGATCTCTCAGAATTCAGCTCCTTAAGTGCCTCTTTTCTCACTTGTACCATTGCTTACAAACACCATGGAAGGAACACCATGACTTATATTTGCTGAGTGATGCATCTTAGCACGGAATGTACTTGCCTAAGGATTTATCCCTGGGTTCTTCACTTGCTGGAGCAAAATCCCTTCCTCCCTGTGCCTGTGTTTCCTCACCTGCACACAGGTAGTGACACTGATCTTTGAGAAGCCCTTTGATGAAAAGGTTCACGGACAGGAGGTGGTGGTTGTTGTTGTCTGCAGTTTAAAAACATGCCCATAAATCACCTTTCAGGGATGGTGAAGGTCTCCTTGGCTCTGGAGCTGGGTGAGTGAACAGAGAAGAATTTCCTTCTTTGGCATTTTCCCCTAGTTTTAATAACTTTGAACTCTTGCTTTAGATCTTGTTGACATTAGGCTGCTTTAGTAACTGTGTGTCTCCCTCCAGCAATTGTCTCCTTCTTCCCCACCTTCCTCAGGTATTTGGTTTAGGTACCAAACATCTGACTCAGGGCTTCCTGGAGAATGGCTCAGCTGGGGTGGATGGAAGAAGAAATCATTTTTCCCTGTTGGAAAGTAGATGGATTTAACGGAGTAGATGGACACAGGCCCTGGGAACATCAATCTCTTGGCTGTTATCACACCCTTTTGGCCTCTTGAGGAAATGTGAACACAAACTGGACACAAGGTGTGGGCTAAAAATATTTGGGCCAGAGGGTGGCAGTGGGTCCTTGTGAGCTGTACAAGCTCAGAGGGTGCAAAGCTCAGCTCTGCTCTGGGCTGGGGTGGCCACACCTCGAGTCCCGGGGCACATTTGGGGCACCACAACATTAGAAGGATGTAAAGCTGTTAGAGAGGGTTCAAAGGAGGGACACGATGGTGATGAAGGGCCTGGAGGGGCCATAAGAGGAGCAGCTGAGGGCACTGGGCTTGTTCAGCCTGGGGGAGATGGAGCTCTGAGCTCATGGGGGTGGCAGCTCCTCCCGAGGGGCAGCTCAGAGCTGTGCCAGGAGCCAGGGCAGGGCTGGAGCTGTGCCAGGGCAGGGGCAGGTTGGAGCTCAGGACAAGGTTCTTGTTCCCCCCGAGGGTGGTGGGGCACTGCCCAGGCTGCCCAGGGAATGGGCACGGCCCCAAGGCTGCCAGAGCTCCAGGAGCCTTTGGACAAGGCTCTGAGGGACAGGCTGGCATTGCTGGGGGGGCCTGGGCAGGGCCAGGGAGGCACTGGAGGAGCCCTGGGGGTCCCTCCCAGCTCAGCACATTCTGTGATTCCATGAAATACGGTGTGGAATCCAAGCACTTACAGAGTTTTCCCAAAGCAGCTGGAATTTGAGAGGGGAAAAGCAATGGATTGAGGGGCTGCAAAGGGGGATCTAAAAGTGCAAANATCATCCAGTGCCACCACCAGGATCCCCCCCAATCCATGTCCCCAAGGGCCACATGCAGACACCTCTGGGACACTTGCAGCCCCTGGGACTCCACCACCTCCCTGGGACACTTCTGCCAAGGCCTGACCACTCTGGCAGGAAAACTTGTTGCTCATCTCCAAGCTGAGCTGCCCTGGGGCAGCTGAAGGCCATTCCCTGTCCTCCTTTCCCTTGGGACATGGGAGCAGAGCCCGACCCCCCTCACTGCCCCCTCCTGGCAGGGACTTGGGGGTCCCCCCTGAGCCTCCTCTTCTCCACACAAACACCCAACTGGTGGGATTTCCCTGGGATGTGGCACCACTCTCCTCCCTGACATTCCCAATCTCTCCATGCCGTGTGGTCAGTGGGGCTGGAAGGCACCCAAGGTTGAGGTTTAGGATTTATATGATTATTGAAAGGCTGCCCTTTCAGAGGTTTATCACTCTATATCACTCTATACAGTGTGACAGACTCTCAAAGCAAGAAGAAACTGGTATTAAATATAAGTGATTAACATAAGAATAACAGAATATTAAAAATAATCTTGTCCAAACCCCTACCATGGACATGGGCGCTTTCCACTAGACCAGAAATGAGTAAGGACAGTGAAATTCCAGGAAAAAAAGGCCCAGGCCTGAGCTGAGATCTCAGCTGAGATGAAATGGATTATTTTAAAGCTTCTGACAATGGCAGATCTCTAAGCCTGAAGGAAGAATTTATTCCTACCTTAGTTTTCCTATAAGAAGCTTTGCCTATTAACTTTATCCTAACCTGGCAGGGAGGTAGATAGTGTATGTCTAGGCTTGGGTCTTGTAATTCCAGCCCATTCCAGAGACTCCCAACGTTTCCAGGCAGATAGGCTGGCTCCAAACACACCAACCAGACAAATCCAGAAATCCTTACAGGGAACAAATTTCAACAAGGCTTCATCAAAACTGTCCTGAGCCATAAATGCATCCAGATGGGAAACAGCTCAGAACACTTCCCATTGCCACATCAGACACCTGGAAGCTTGGAAAGTGTTGGGAATTGACTGTGTATCGACTAATAGACACTGATTCCCCAGGCAGCTGATTCCTACACCCTCAACAACACGCAGAATATCAGAACTCACTGTTTGAGGCCTGTTCTTCCACCTCCAGATCTTTGAAGTGCCAAATCCTTTGTCAAGCTGGATCTGTGAGACAGCTCGAGCCCTCTGACAGCAGGTTTCCAGTCTAATGAGCTGATCCTGGGATTTATGGCTTTGTTTCTGCAGAATCTATCAAAAAATCATAAGAAGGTACCAGATAACAAACCAGATTCGTGTTTATTTATATTGTGTCATCTGCATTTTTGGTTTCATTTAAAGAGTGAATGAGTTCCCACTGCACTGTGACTACAGCAGGTTTCAGAGAGGTTCCCTGGAATGTTGCTCTTGGCAAAACCAGGAGCTGTAAATATCAGGTGTGTTTTACAAACTGTGTGACAAAGTTGTCATAAAACTATGTGACAAAATTTTGATAAAACTATGAGACAAAGTTTTGATAAAACTTTGGCCTAGAACACATCCCATACCCCACATCCCACACCCCACATCCCACATCCCACATCCCACACCGCATATCCCATATCCCATATCCCACATCCCACATCCCACATCCCACATCCCATATCCCATATTCCACATCCCATATCCCATATCCCACATCCCACATCCCACATCCCATATCCCACATCCCATATCCCATTCTACAAGCTCAGGCACAGAGGGTGAGTTTTATCTCTTAAGAAGGGAGGGACTCAGTGATATTTATTCCTGATGAGAATTCCAAATGAAAACCAGATTATGTGACCCTTGCTGTTTCCCTGAACCACAAAAATCACAACTAATAACTAAAAGCAACTAAAAATCAAAACCCCCCAACATCTTATGCCAACACAAGGCCTTTCTTTCCAAGAGCACTTGTCTTTCCTGGTATGGAACTGTGAATTTTATTTTATTCTAATGAAGATGCCCCACAATTAGCACTAACAGGCTCTGCTGTGTGTAGTTAAACTGTTCCTAACATGGGCCGGGACTCCTGAGAAGTAACAATACTGAGGGAGGGAAGGTGCTCCTGCAGTTCCCCAAGTTCATCTCAGGATTGTGTTTGTCCCTGGAGTCATCAAGAATTTCCCTCCCCAAGAGTGAAAAATCAAATTAAAATAAAATCATAGAATCATAGACTATGATGAGTTGGAAGGGACTCACGAGGATCATTGAGTGCCACTTCCTTCCCTGCACAGGGACAACACGGAGTGTTGTCCAAACCCCTGGAATTGGGAAGAAGGAAAAAGAACTGCTGGCACAGCACCCTCTCACCCCCTCAGGGACTGGGTGCTGAACTGGCAGCACCAGCTCAGGGAAATTGCTTTCCTGAGACTTGTTAACCAGACACTTGGTAATTTTTTGGACCATTTTTAATAAAAGAATTAGAGCTTGGAGCAGAGAGACTGTTTTGCCCTGTGGTTTCTTCCAGCACTTTATTCTGGAAGGACATTTCCCAGCAGAGCCAACCCCTCCCAGGGCTCCAGAGGGCTCTGGGCACAGCAGGGGC
>WEIV01009021.1:39708-62785 GCA_013390005.1 Calyptomena viridis | reverse complement strand
CACAGTCCACACATAGATGAATTATGTTGTACTCTTGCTCTTCTAACATATTGAAGGCAGCCTTGATTTAGTGCTTTCTTACTTCATTAACATTCTTCTGGGATTCATAGGTAAGTCCTGTGAGGGCCAGAGTAGTTCTCAAAAGAATTTTTTTTTGTTGTAGTCATTTCTGGGTGAGTCTGTACCTCCCAGCACAACCTAGTCCAGGCACTTGCCGTCCCAATGCAAAATTGTCTCACTGTGCCTTAGGCACTGTCTTCTCCACCCCTTCTCTCCTGAGTGAACTTACTGCCCCCAAATCATTTAAACTTCCCACTTGGCTGTATCATAGCAGCTGCCTCTTCCAATGAAACTAAAGCCAAACCTTCATTCCTGAGAGAAACACTGAGTACAGTCCATCCATCTGTTTCTTGATCCTTTGAGGCTGTTTCTTCAAGTCAAAGGCAGGAGAGAGAAGGAAATCTGTTCTTCAGTCACAGGAAATTAAAAGGGCAGGCTTGAGTAGAGCGGGAATAACTGCAGGAGGGAAACAATAAAATATAAAATAATGAAATGAAAAGAAATAAAACTAATTGAAATAAAATAAATAAAATGTTCAATGTCAGAATCTGAGTGGCATTTATGAGTGTACAGGAAAATACTAGCATCCATGTGGTCTCAATGTTTTGTAAGAGCAAAAAAACTAGCATGGATGCAGTCCAATCTCTAAAATTCTGACACAGCATGTTACTGCTAATTCTTNTTTCCCAGAAGTCATGTAGTATCAGTCATTCTTAGTAAACAATCTATTTTCCTAGTGGGCCTTTTCACCCTTTCTGAGCACTTTGAAGCAAGACAGCCTTTTGTTGCAGTCTGACATCCCTTCCAACCATTCCTAGAATTTGTCTTGTGCGTGATGCAGACATGCTGTAGGCTCTGCTCCAAATCATGTTTCAAGGANGCTAATTCTTGAAGATTAAAGCAGAGTCTGGCTCTCCCTCAGTGGCCCAATATGTATTGCAGGCTGCCAGAATATAAACAAGCTGTATTAACTGCCCTCTGTGTTGGTGTTTCTTCCAAGAATGATTGGCACTATTGCTGTAGCCATTTCAAGTTCTTGTCAATGGCCACAACTAAGAATTCAGTGGGTAATTGTGGCCCCTTTTTCTCATTTCCTATATTAATCACAGGTGTGTCACACCACAGTGAATTTGGTATTAAAGATATTGAAATGGTGTTTCTCTTCAGACATTCATTATCTACCAGAAAAGTATTGAATAAAGTATCCCGAGGTTAAACTTTCCTAGTAGCTGGTGCTGGTGGGGAGTTAGATTCATTAAACAGTGGAATTCACATGGAATAGCAACAGCATTTTCCTTTCCTGGGCAAAGTTTTGACTTATGACAGGGTTTTCCAGTAAAGGAACTCAATAGACCTTCAATCGTTCCAGTTGAAAATTCTCTTAATTGTGAATTAACTACTTAGAGCTGCATTCCATGGAACTAAGGAACTGAAGAGGCAAATAAACCCAAACAATGCATTCCACTCTATTTTAAGAGGTTTGTTTCTTCTTTTTTTTTTTTTCCCTAATTAATGTAGATATTCTCTCAGATGCAAATTCTCAGCTTTCCCAGTGTTCTCCATAATACATCCCTTACAGAAAAATCTTAATGAGGTCTTAAATTCAGACTTTTTTATAATTGTTCTCTTTCCAATACTCACGGAGAACAGCACATTGCCAAAGTTCCTTCAATATTTGTGTCTTAGAGGCAATATCTGGTGTGCGAGATCATTGCACACACCCAGGGTTTTCACTTTGAGACAATTCTTATAGTTTATAATAAAGACAGCATGTTTTTCAAAAACTGTGTTGTTTCCAAGCCCAACAGTTATAATTGTTCAGTACTTTGGTTAGTACTTTATCTGTGTTTTCTCTGATCTTTGGATAAAGCAGTAAGAGGATACACCAGGTGGTGTGCAATATTGACAAAATTTTCTGGTGACAGAAGAAGGGAGGCTTGCGAATCAGATCTGACAGCTCTGAGAAATGATATGGGTAAAAGGAAGAATATGGATCAGAGTATTAAATCTCCATTGCATTTATTTAAAATTTAAGGAAGAAAAAAGAAACTGATGAGACATGTAAGCTGCTAATCACTGCTGACTACAGCATATGCAAACATATAAACCCATTGCTTTGCATTAGATTAAAGAAAAGGTGTTGCATTTCTCCAGTGTAATTGATAAGTTGAGTAAATAACTCAGTGTACAGTATTTGCAAGAAGCTAGTGTTCAGTCAGTTCTGTGAGAACAAACACCATGGTGCTATTATGTTCCACTTATGAAATACCGGTATACTTTGGAAAAAGTGAATCAGGCCCTGGTCCTAGGAATTTCCATCTGACAATATTTAATAGCTGTCTGAGAGGGTCAATAGGGGACAAGAGATTTGATCAGTTCATTTCCTTCTGCTTAGGTGCTGGCTTTGGCTGGGCTAGTTTCTTGTCATTACCACTGGAACTAGGATTTGAGCTGTGGGAATTTCTGGAAATTGGTGTTCATGAATTACCTACATACTCTCTTTGCTTTTTTGTAGTATGTATTTTTCCTGATTCATGGATTGAGACCAATGGTCTAAGTAGAGACAAGAGAAAAAGGAGGGTGTCATTCCAGCCTCAGCAGGAGCTGCTGCCTTGTACAAACACAGCAAACACATACACGATGTCTAGCAGGAAAATTTTATGCTTTAAAAAGTAGAGCCTTTGAACTAAACACAAATCCCTTGCAGCAAAAGTGGGAAGAATTTTTGTGTTCAGCACAGGAAATACTTTATGCATTTTTCCTTAGTGGAAGTAGCACAAAGCATAATTCATACTGAATTGAAGTTTTTGTGGTGTCTCAACTTTGTCTAAAACTCTTTGGAAAGTCCAACTTTACACTGTCTGGTAAAAAAATCTATTTTTTCAATCATTTAGCTGACACAATGTGGTATCCTTTGAAGGATGCAGAACAGCGAGAGCAGTCAAAGAGCAATTGCCTTTAAGAAAAGAACATGTTTGATTCTTTCTTGAAAGGCCTCATTCCCTTTTTATTAAAATACAGAACATTCTTACTCACTTATATGAACTCTGCGCCTCAGAAGTTCTGTAAATAGTTTTGTGTTTTAATAGCTAAACAAGGTGAATGGATACAACAATTCACACATTCAGTGACAAATTTCTTTTGCAATGAAAAAAGGCTCATAAAATTCAATTAAATTATGGGGGAAACTGCATTTAATCCATACCTGTGGCTGGATGAGCACCTCTAGTTATTGTTCTGCTCACAGGAACCACTGTCTTGCCTGAGCTCAGTATTCAGATGCCATTCTCCTGCCTAGGGCTGCTTGGGATTCATACAAAAGGAAACTGCAGCCATAAATTGCTTGATTCATTGAGTGTGCTCATAACACGAGTGGAGTGCACTGAGACCTGCAGCCACAGCCACCTTCATTTAAAGATGGTGGGAAGAGGTGAGCTACACAGGAACCCCAAGGTTATGGTAGGAGAGGTGGCATATGGACCTTCTAGAATGACAGAGCCCAAGTTCGTGGCTTTTGCTTTGCAGGAGAGTGTTTAACCAAGAGTTTTGTAATACTCTGAGTAAGGAGTACACTATTCCTTCTTGTTGAGATCTTGACACTCTTTAACTTGAATTTGAGATCCAGGAGTCCAGAGAGACAGCAATGAGGACACCTATAGTTGGTAGCTCAGCAGTGAGAGAGCTCTGTTTCTGAAGTAGGTCTTAGCTTTAAACTATTCAGTATCAAAACACTCAAACTTTTTTTGTCTTTTGACCTTTTACCTCATGAAAGAGAGTGAATCTTCTGGTAGAGCTGCTTCTTTGTAACAGAGACCAGAATGTGCACTGAGTGGAACTGGATTGAAGTGAAGAGCCATTACAAAGCTTTAAATGAAACATAGGCTCATACCCCACAAAAGTTCCCTTTCCACCTCCTCCGCACAGAAAGACTTACATTTCCCTTTACTTTTGTTGGGAGTACTTACAAAAGTCTTAGTGATGGCTGCAGACCACCTATGTGATTTTCCTGCACTGGGTAATTTCAAACAAGCCACAGAACTAAGTCCTATGAAGTGTCTAAGAATATAAACATGTAAAATTCATGGATGCATTATTCACTTACCATATAACATAGCCACGCATCCCATCCTGTTATTGCCATCTTACAATTGGGAAAATTCCCAGTCCTGCTTATTCTTACAACTCAGCAAAGAAAGGAGTTGTTGAGTAGTCTTCTAAGCCAAAAGAGTGTTTCAATGAGAAACGAGCTGGAAAATTCACTTTTAAGTTTCTGTTAAATGATTTCATGTGACCTTGGCAAGAAAATACCTGTTAAATAGTTTCATATGACTCTGATGATCAATGCAGAACCAAGATTTACAGACAGAAATTGGTAAAAATTTCTGGACCTAAGGTCGAAACAAAGACACTCATTCTTCTGGGGGAGGAAAAAAAGGGATACTACTTTGCCATCCTTCTGGTTTTGCAATAAACTTTTCCATTTCAGTTCTTCTGAACTGGTGATGAGTTAAATTCAACAGACAACAACAACATCCTGAACATTTCAAGAAATATTTTGTTTTGGTTTCTGTCTACTGAAGTAGATAGTATTAAAGATGAATGGATGGAAATGAGCATAATACGCTGAAGAACCAACTCCTCTGAAAGCAGTGAAGAAACAGAAATTGCCATTAGAAGCACTTCTGCCACAGGCTGGAAGGAGCATTACAGAGACACACAGAATATAAATGGAGAGCTCATTAGAGACTGACTGCAGTGAGCCAAGCAGATAGGTTGGTTGGTTGTTTCCACCTCCAGCTCTGGAACATTAGTCATTCAGGTTACCAGAAGAGTGACTTTTCTGAAGTTGTGTGTATTTTGTTAAAGCATTAACAAGCCAAGCTAAATTAGCAGATCATAGTAGGAAGGAAGTCCACAAGTAAATCCCCATCACATCTGCTCAGCTAATTAACCACTTGATACAAACTGTCTTCACAAAAAAGTGATACCACTTCTGCTATACAGCTTTGACCAGAACAATTGTGACTACTTCATTTGACTTTGCATCAGTAGTTTCTCATTGTGTCTGTGTTCACAGACATCCACACATTGTGATTTCCAAGACAGCAGTGACAGAGAAGTTCTTTCAAGTCTTGGGGATATTTCAAGGGGGAGTAGCAACTATCTGGCACTACTAGCACTATTTAGATAGAATTTGGCTTGATAAATAATTTACAGGTTTGGGTGATTTATAAGTAAAAAAATTGCTTTTTGGCATCAAGTTTATTTAATTTACTGGTCATTCAGGAAAGGGTATAGATTAGAATCACTAACTTATTCCTCAGCTCCTCTTAACAGAAACTGTTGTTTCTCAGTTTATGTATAAAGTAAACTTTCATGGTAGAACTGATATGGCTTGTTTCAGTTTCACACTGCTACATTTCTCCGGGCTCAGTTATGGACTGCAGCAAGTCCAGCAATAGCTCTCCTTCAGCAATGAGAGTAAGAGAAGCCTTGGCAGTGAAGCATCTATCAAAACAGAAGTCAATGATGACAAATATAAAGCGATCCATTATCTGTCTCCCTATATATATTACACCTTGGATGTCTCTGGGTTTCAAGATCAGAGAGACTAAAATATGTGGCAGGATATGAGGCCATAAGTACTACTCAAATTCTCCATGTAGCACTGACTTAGGGCTGAGACAGCTCCAAATTTTATGCTAGCTTCCTGGGCAGGTGTGCTTTTCACCCTGGCTAAGGGACATAACATTTTCTTAACTCCTGACAATTGTGGAATGCATTGCTAACCTCACCACAGTCTGCCACAAACGCAAACGGAAGCCTACGGCAGCATGACAAACTTACCTCCGTGTCTAGCTGAGAGCTGCCTTCTCCTTCCAGCCACATGCAGCCTGGCAATCATTCAGTCCCTTACTGTCCCTCACCTGCTTTTTGTGAAAACAATGTAATTTCCATTACTGGCATCCAAAACCCAATGTTATAAATATAAAAATCAGACGGCTGTTCCCTCTTTCTTTATGGGATTTTCCAAGATTGTCTTGGATATATTTAGTATTCATGTGTAATGAGTCAGAGTGTCCACCTGTGGTCTCCATAAACCGATTTTGTAAATAACATTGACTGATGTGACTCAAAAAAAAAAGGCCAGTTTCTGTTTTCCAGTTTTAGTCTGAATTCAACACTGTTTGCAGTTCCAAGAACTCTGTGGGTTTCATGCTCTGGGTCAGTGGGTGGGAAATACTGGAAAAGGCACACTCCATCCTATCCCCTTGTTCCGGTGGGCTGTAGGTCTGCAGAAAGATGACTTTATTTTATAGCACAGCAAACAATCTTTTCATTTAGAAACTATTTAGTATGCAACCCGTAGATGAGGCCCTGGCATACACATCATCTTGTGTCCCTTCCTCACTTAGAGGATGCTTTTGAAAAATACTGAATTTTTATCCAGCACAAATGAATGGAGCAAATGAGCTGAGATCTGTTTTTTATAGGTGTTGAAAAGCATGGAAGGATGTGAGTCTAACTGACTTTCAGTAACACTTTGAAGAATATGGGAGAAACTTCAGTGTTCTGTTACCTAAGCTCAGTTTAGCCTCCTGCTAATGGAACTGGTCACACTGTGAAGTGACAACTAAACTGCGAGTTTGGACTGGAGTCACTCATGTGTGGTATGAAGCCCTTTGGGGCTGCAGTAGGATCACAGAATCATTAAGGTTGGAAATGACTTCTAAGATCATCCATCCCCACTGTTAACCCAGCACCACTGTGTTCATTGCTAAAACATGTGCCCAAGTGCCACATCCACACACTTTTCGAACACTTCCAGGGATGACAATTTCAGCACTTCCTTGAGCAGGCTATTGAAGTGCCTGATAACCCTTTCATCAAAAACAAAATTTCCTAATATCCAATCTAAACCTCCTCTGGTGCAATTTCAGGCCATTTCCTCTTGTCCTGTCATTTATTACCTGGGAGAAGAGACTGATTCATGTCACTACGACCTCCTGTCGGGCAGTTGTAGAAAGTGATAAGGGCCTCCCCGAGCCTCCTTTTCTCCAGGCTAAACACTCCCATCTCCCTCAGCTGCTCCTCATAGGACTTGTACTTCACATTCTTCACCAGCTTCATTGCCCTTCTCTGGACACATTTTTTCTTTGGACAGCACTTGTCCTCAGTCTTCAAATAGCTCAACTGTGTGTCTGAAATGCTCCTGTGTCAATTGAGAGGTAACCTCCAAGCCTTTTTGGTGCAAGAGAGAAGTTTTGGATAGACATTAAAAGACTAAGAGCAAAGAAGAGGAGGCAGCTTGTATCCTGTTCATAACTGAAGAGTTGTATTAGCTGAAGCTTAGATTAACCACTCTGGGAGATCAATATTTCAAGTAAAAAGCACCATCATGCATAATGTAGCAATATATAGATTTGGGTTCAAAGTCAACTATAAAAGGATAACTGAAATCAGCTCTGTAATGACGGCAGCCACACCTTCAGGAAAGATATACCTGAAATATGCCTGAAACTCAGGTTACATTTTGAAATTTGGCATTTTTTAAGACATTCTTAAGATCTACTTTCATCTGCTTCCTTTGGAATCTTTGCACAAAAGAAGCAACCAATTGTCAAAGTACAGTATAAAACCAGTTTAGATTAAGGTAGTAGAAGGACATGTATAAGTGCACAGGTACATGCATAAGAAGGCTGTAAATATTCAAAAATAATCAAGGAAATAAAGAAAGAGGATATGCTTACTGAGTGTTTAAATACTCTGTTGACTTTAGTGCAAGTTTTGGTGAAAGCTAAGAGCAAACTGGCCCCTTACTAAACAACTGAATGAAGTGATTGCTGATTACGGCAATATCATCTGTGTTTCTTTTAGTTTTTACATTAAATGCATTGTGTTTGAGGCATAGAAATAGACCCCTAACTCAGTAGCATGTGTATTAAAAGGTCAATTAAGACTCTTAGAGCTTTCAAACCTGTTCTGAGTTGCAGCCTTAGTAACACTGCTTCGTTTTCCTCCACTACCATTTTATTACATTTACAGTTAGAATGTTTTCATTATGAAAGTCAAGAAATGTGGTACCTTGAAGGAGTTTTACACTTATACTTCAGAAACACTTGAATCTAGAGCTCAAAGCAAACTTCAGGGCTTACAAAACCACTTGAGTTGGAATGCATAATACAATAAAAGGCAATATTTGCATGACTCTTTGCCAACTGAAACCACCACACACCACACGGATCGATTAGGACATGATTCTGCCAGGTGCCAACGCATTTTGTGAGTCACTGTATGCGCTCAGCTCTTTGAAATCAACAGAACCAAGTCAAAAGACAGTACTTACTGAGATCAGGTTTCTAACAGATAAGTAAAAGAGTGTTTTCTGCTATATGCTTTGAATAGAAAAAAAACCTCAAAGTATCCACTTGCAGACATCAAAATTACTAAAATTGCCAAGAGATCAGCATTTCTCATATCATAATGAATGCAAAGCAAGCAGCTGAGCTAGCAGATAACATGAGGCATGTTAATTTGGAATTACAGCAGCATTTGCTAGCAAGGCAATGGCTAAAGTTCTATCAGCATTTCCATTATAAGCCACCATAAAAATCTACTGAAACTAGATATTTGGTGTGTGGTTTCTGAGCTACAGAGTCATTCTGGTATTTCCATTTGATTAAGTAGTTTCCACAGAAAAGAAATCAAATCAGTTATTATTATGGCATTCTACATAACATTTCAATTGAAGTTCAGGATAATTAAGTTTATTTGTGCTTCTATTACTTAGCAAACTGTGGTCCTTGACATTATTTGCAATGCTTATTATTCTATAACTGTAAGAAAGAACTTCCTTATTTTAAAAATAACCTGCAAGAGTAGAGTAATTACTCATTCTTTATGAGTATGTGCTAAGTGTTCCTGATGTAGATACATGTGGCTGACAATTTCCTCTTAGTATTAAAATATGCACTAGAAATAAAATATAACTGACTCAAGCCCAGTATGTCTTCTGCATGGGAATGGCATCTTCTGCCTATTGTATTTTGTGCTTTTTGGTGCCTGTGATGCTATGTCAAGATTATTTTTATTTACTAGCATAGCGCAAATTTCCAGTCTTCTTCAGGCTAGCAGTATTATTACTTGGATATGAACCCCAGTAGGCTGGGCACTTCCAAACCAGAAAGGCAGCTCAACTTTTGCTTCAGTGATGTTACAAGCTAAAAAGGCATAACAGAAGCAGTAACTGAGCAATCAATGAAATCTAGCCTGGTCCCCTTGAGCATCAAGCAAAGCCAGTCACCCCTGGAAACACAGCAGCTATTATAACAGTGCCAGCAACATGACACAGACCAAAATATAGAAAAAAAGAACCATAGGCAATTAAGGTAATTACCCAGTCTGTAATACAGTCAAAAGCCAGGGCAGATGCTGCTATTCTTGTGACAAGTGTCATCCAATACTTTACGGCCTGAAGTGGTCAATACTCAGTGTCTCAATGCTGGGATTTACCTGCAGGAGAGAACCCCAGCAGGCCATGAGTGACTCAGTGTGAAGAATGTCATCTTCTGAATCATGATGCCACTTCCTGTGGCACTTTGTTTTATGTCCAGGATTCCCCTGGCTGGCTGGTACTAGGTAGATTGTAAGATCTTTGGAAAGCTGAATATATCTAAGGTCTCGGACCAAGTGTGTGCCCACTGCAATACACTTTTATTGCTGGCTTTGCCTTCAGGTTGAAGGTTTCATTTAATCTCCTCTAGTCCTTACAAAGGTAAGAATGGTAGGTCTAATTTTAAAATATGTTCTTGTTTTTGTTAAGTGTTGCCAGGCCTTCTGGTCCCATAGTCATTTAAAGAGCAGTCAGAGTTTCCATTACAAACTCCTCCTTCAGGAATTTATCATTGCAATAAAAACATATTCTCACAGCACATATGTACTCTGCACAAATTCTCTGGTGAAGGAAGCTGAGTTCAAGTGTCAAAAATTGCGGTACTAGTGCAGGATACAAGGAAAAGGACTAAGAATTTGATTCTGAAATGAATACAAAATGCTTGGTTTTAAGCACCCAAGGAATTCCATTGAGTTCCAGAGCTTTGTTAAGAACCAAGTAGAGGGATCAGAGTAATTAATAGTTGTTAAAAACAATTAATCAGCTAAATAAATACATAAACAGACACCATAAATATTCCTTGCATTCATGCAAGGAAAAGCCACATCTGCCCATAGAAGAAAGGAGAAAGATCAAAATCCTAATACAGAAAATAGAGACATCTCAAATGTGTAATGAATTTCTTGTGTGTTCTTTTACCTCAGCTCTTGTTCAATTTAACTATAAGAAACTCAAGATGCTACAAGAGGTTTGTCTCCTACCTTCTGGAAGAGATAGTTTTGATAAGGCAGTGAGTCTTATACATCTTCCTTCTACCTGCTCACAATGTCTCTCTTACATCAATATAATAGGAAAAATTTATATATAATGCAGTTATTTAAGGAAGACCAATGTGTTACAGAGATTAACTGAATGATGTTTCTCTAGATAACCAATTCTTCTCCTGAACCTAGAATTCTAATCCAGCATTTCAGTAATAGAAACTGTTCCTTCTCTTGTTAACACACAGACAAAATGGTATTTCTATTGTCAAAAGTATTTCCCTACACAAATCTAACAGAACCACATCTGTATGATCCTGTGGTAGGCATGATCCTGCAGGTATAGGCAGACTTAAAACAAAGCAGGAAACTATTGTTTTCTGATACAGAGAGCTATTCAATAGCACAAATGTTACTGTGTATATAGTATGTTAAAGGCAGAATTGAAGTTCTTATTAAAAGCATAGTTGCAATCCTAATTATATATCTCATGGATATAATAAAATATTGATTTTGTCTACTGTAGGTACAAAAATTGTACCTACAGTGCATACAACCAAAATTTAGGTATTAACAGCTGCACAAAATTACTTCAAGATAAAACTAAGAGATGGAATACAGAATAGATAGTGAAAAAATAATTTCTGGATTTTAACATCATAACTATAGACTTCGCAAAAAGTAAGGATCAAGAGAAATTTATGGAAAAGTCGAGGGAAGCCAATAAAGAAAGCAAGACCTGTAGACATTTTGAAAATATTTGTAGAGTTTATGCCTCTAAAATAATTTCTCTACTGTAGCTACCACAAACCCGCATGAAATATTCAAAGAAACTTCCATGCCCAACAGATTTAGGGAGTTGTAGACCAAAAGCATATGTGTGTGGAAATGAAAGAAAAAGGTTTTTGACAAGTAAGTGTGCCAACATTTTATCTTCTCTGCTGTTGAATTGAGTTGTAAGTACTGATAAATAATAGCAATTATATTGAAAACAAAAATCCCAGAGCATCCATTAAACCACATTGTGACAATTTTCTTTTTTTTTGTGTAGTCCATTTTATCTGTAGAAATATTAGAATAAGGACACCCATAGCATTTTAAAATACTACACACATTTTAATTATCTACTCAAGTGGTTTGAATATTTACTTCCTAAGTGAGAGCAGGTGATGTGACTGCAGACAGTCCTGCTCCTTTCAGCCCTCCTCATAACACTGAATCTATCAGCACTTGTGCTTCAATCTCATTCCATGATTTATTTTTAAAGTGCTTATTTTTAACATAAGATCACTAGATAATGTAGCAAAACTGTTACATAATATGGCGTGCTGAAACTTACCTTTCTGTTGGTTTTTTTTTTGTTTGTTTGTTTTTTATCCCCAAGAGATTTGATCCACTTCTTCACACACTGGAATGACAGCCTTCTGGGAAAAGTACAGTGTTTTCTCCAGCTCAGCTCCTGACCAACCTGCTCAACTAGTTCAATTGTTCAATTCATGCAGGCTTTAATCAAACTTATTGAGATCTTACTGAAACAATCTTTTTCATATGTTTGGCCTGCAAGGCTTGAATTATCCCAAAAGTTTAGTCATAGTAGTTACTTACTAAAAAAGGATAATTTTAATTAAACTTAGAAAAGAATATGCTACAAATAACAGAGGTGGCTCTATTGGTAAAACTGTTGGGTCAGGGTATAAAGAAGCTGGCTGGGTGCAAAGGCTGTGGAGCTGTGTTTTAGCTGTATCAGGATTGACTCATATTTTTTTGATTCATATTTTTTGATTCAGGTTTTTTAACATATAAGCTTCAGAGGCTGAAGAGTATTGAGCTGATCTCAACCTGCTCTTGTTTCCTGTCAGTCTCCTAGATTTCTGGACAGTCTACAAGAGGCATTCAGAGAAATACAAGTCATATGAGAAATTTTTACATATGCTCTCCAAGATAGAAACAGATGTCTTAATAGCTAAGCAATTTTTCTTTCTTTTTTTTTCCCAATTAAGGGAAAATTGAAAGAGCACAACAGATAATAAAGCTGACAAGAAAGGGCTGTTAAGGCAGAACACATGAACCCATATTTGACAGTCTGTGAAATCAGCCAGCTGTGATACTTGACTGACAATTAAAAGATTCTATTTCCCTCAGTTTGGTAGAATGAGGGTGTCACAGGCTGTTCACCTGCAGTTCCTAAGGGGATTTCACTTCAGAACCAACTTCACTTTAGATGTTGGCTTGCTAAAAGTCACAGAGAAATTTTAGGCCTGTGGTAGCTGTTACATACACAGGAAGCAGTGCTGCCTCTCTTGCCATATTATATGTTTCTCCAAGTAAGGGAACTACCTACTTTAATCTTGTACCACACATGCCTGCTAAAGACACAATTTGGAAGAGTTACTTTGAAGGATAGGGGAAGAATCTGGATAAAGTCACATCTCTTTCACACAGCAAAAATGCAATAGGCTGAATGCTTTCTGTGTGTTCTGCACCCAGTCCCAGGTGTAGATGTATTCCCCAAATAACACAGGAGTGCACTTATTTTGCTGAAACAACAAATCAACCATCTGAGGATAATCTGGTGAACAAAGGAAAAAGAAAAGCCAAAACCCAAAAACAAAACCCAAAAACAAACAAAAACCCCTTCTAACAATTTTTCCCATGGAGGTAAGTTCTTTCTTTAATATTCACATATATCAAAATGGTGCTTAGGCACATTTTGTCTGAAAATGTTATCAAATGCCACACTGCTTCAGAGAAGGGAATATTTTACAGTAAAATCTTTTCAAAACTCAAGTCAGTTTTAACCACTAGTCTGTAGTTACAAACAACCAGAACTCACATCCCTCTGGGCACTTGCATCAAAAGCTTTTACTGAGAGACCCAGCATTTACACTCAGACCCAGCATTGCTGATGCAGAAAACTTTGTCATATTTAGTCAGCATGTTACAATGAACAAGAGCCATCTGGGAAGGGCTCTGTTTTAACAATTCAACTACATTTTGTAGAAGGGTTCTGTATTAAGAGTTCAACTGCATCTATTTACCTCCACTGGCACCACAATAGCCAAAATGTCAGAAAAAGTTTCTTTGTCAAAAAGGAAATTTAATTAGGGATGAAAATTGTAATATGTTGTTATTATGAAACTCGTCCTAGGGGTAGATATACGCACAAAATAAAAATCATAGGAAAGGGGCAATTTGCCATAAACACCTACTTGCTAACTAAAGAAAACACTAAATGTCTGGGTCTGCTTGTGTTAGGCAGTAGGCCAGTGACAAATGACACCCTGGAGATGTTTAAAAGGCATCTGAATCGGGCACTGGGTGATATGGTTTAGTGGTTTAGGAGTTACAGTGGTAGTGCTGGGTTGATGATTGGGCTTCAAGATCTTAAAGGTCTCTTCTAAGCTTGACAATTCTTTGATTCTGTGAAAACCAAAAACAAGGCATAGGTTTCTCAAGCCCCAGCTCAGCATCCTGCTGCAAGACTCAATATAAAAAAATGTCTCTAATAATTAATCTTCTTTATGGCTGAAGTTGTTTTTAAAACCTTCTTCATAGCTTTTTTGGGGGCTGGAGGGATTATCTTCCTAATGATTTTAAATATCTGCCATTTTTTTTTAAATTCCGCTCCACTGTTAAGTACAAAGGCTGAATTTCTGCTTGCAGCCTACACATTATTTGCTTTTCTCCTTCCCATGCCTTGGAGTTTATACTCACCTTTGGTTTAGATTCTTGAAAAGTGACAAGTACCTATGAATGGATGAATTGATCCATTAAGTGATGCTGTATTGATACCCACAGTCCACATGCATCATTGATCCTTTCAGGTTATTGGATTCAATGGGAGTTTTTCTACACTGTGACACTTTTTGTTCAGTCTAGGCATGACTGAATGGAAAATGGCAGGCATGCAATGTTGCAGAATGAAGGGAAACCCCAGGTTTGATACTCCCTAATTTCAAAGTGTTGATTTTGTGACCAGACCTAACTTCATATGAAGCAGGGCCCAGGGGAAGAGAGTCCATGGCAAAGGCAACTGAAGATCATAGCAGGGCACACAACCACCAGGCTGAATTTGGGTTGGCCAGACAGACAAATCTCTGGCATTTCCCAACTTCAGAAGACTTGATTTTTCACCTAAAAAAAGGTGTGAGTTTCAATTGTATGTTGCTAATTTAATTTTGTTTAAAAGTTTACTCTGTTCACATGCAACCACCTCTTCATCATCAATGGAGTATAAATGCTGACTGCATGTGATAGCCATCCAGAAAGCACTTGCCTGAGCAACCCTTAACACACTCAGCTACCAGCCACACACGTCTTAATGCCTGTGGAGAGAACTGAAGTAAGTGGAGAGAGCTCCTAGAGGGGGACAAAGGAGGGAGCCTCTTCCCAGAGAGCAGCCCCCTTTCCCCAGAGAGCAGCTCCAGCATCCCTGTAACCTCTCCTGATGTGCTGGCTTCAGTGGAGCTAAGCTGGCACCAGCTTGTGGTGCTGGCGAACTGCCACAGCTTTCCTGAGCTCCTGTATGGAGAGGTAGGAACATCTCTGGAAAAACAATTTTGTGAGACAAAAGGTAAGTATTTCTTTCTACAATAAGAGCTCTCTCCTTTTTGTTCTGTCACATACATATGTGCACACTCCTCATAGAGCCGTATTTCAAAGCCCTGCTGGAAGCACCAAAGATGTTAAAACTTCTCAGGATGAAGTTACAAGAACCTTTTATGCTGAAATGGGTCAAGGCTCTCAGGTGTGTGGGTGGGCCAACTGCCACCCCGGTGATTAAAGCAATATAAGCTACAGCCTTCCACAGGTTGGAGAAAAATTTCCTCATTTTCCTCGAGTGCATACACTCATATGAGGTGCATGTTGCTGGCCCATATTATCCCAATAGATAATCACTGACAACAGGATGAGAGGAACTTTCGGCAGGTTTCTTATTTGAATTAGGTTTCTTCCTGAATGACTCTGAATTTTAAATTACCAAAGCAAGTACGGAGCGTCTGTCCCAGCTATTATAGGAAGAAAAAAAGGATATTGTCACATAATAGCATATTTCTGTCTCGAGAAGCTTTGATGTCAGGAAACAAAACACCCAAATACAACTATTTTTCTAACTTATTTGTCCTTGGGAGTTGCCAGAGGAAGGTCTTTTTTGCCTCCCAGACCACCACAAAGTTGAGAAATAGGGAACAAGTGATCGTCCACATGACTCTTCTGTGAAAGTTCTGGATTTTCCGACGGGCCATTTACAGTTACATGTTTATTCATTTTTCCAGTCAGTGAGCATTACAAAAATAAAGGACAGAAAAACAGAGGTTATGCTAATAGTTCCCAAGTGACTATCAAGACCGTGCACTTTTAGTCTGTGATGCAGATGACAGAAGATTTTCTCAGGAAGCTAAGGGAAGACACACCCCAGCTTTGTAATATAGCTAATAATTTGTAAAATTTGTATCTATAAACCCATATCAATAATTGATTTTTAGGTGATTCTTTGAATTATTGCTTTTATCACATTCTCCAACAGACATCAACTGTAATATTGTAGTGAAGTAGTGAGGAATTTTCCATCAGAGCTGAAAAGCCCTTAAGGGAGCAAATACATCTAGAATTTTTTAAAAAAAATCTTTCAGTTGAAGAAACAGTACCAAATTTCTGCTCTTCTGACATTCAGAAATATTCTGTAGTTGTGATCTGGCATTTAGACTTGTTTTATTTTTTATTAGATTTTGTGATTTAAAAAAAAACAAGTCAAATTAGAAAACTTCTGTGTTCTTAAGTAAATGCTAAGAATGATGGCCCATTTTACTGCTCTCAGCATGACTCACTGAATAATCCAATATATAGCCTTGCTCCAGTAGTGGTGAAATAGATTATACCTTGCTTCCTCATTGAGATGTTGGTAATAGATAAACTATTAATCTATATTAAATGTAATAACCCTTCTCTGTGATTTCTCCTTTTGCAAACATCTGAAACTTCTGAAGGAAACAATATAGATTGATAAGCCATGCCAAAACAAAAGCAGTCATGGACAGAAATTTGTATTGTAGGGCAAAAGCACAGTATTGTTTGTCAGAGAAACCTTTCTGCATAAGTTTCACTATCTTTCTCATATAATTTGTCATATGATTTCACCCTGTATTTTTTCTGATTTCAAAGTAAGTGAAAAACAGTCACTTGGAATGGAAAGATCATTTATATGTCCATTCTTATGTTCTTCTACCTACACCTGTTTCCATTGTAAGTTGGCATCCTTCTGTTGAAATGAAGAGGTGGACTGGGCTCTTCATATTTAGACACAGTTTTTTACATGTTATATAATTTGCAAAGAATTTGGTACAAATCTCGGGGAAGTTAATGCGTTTTTTTCCATTTCTCCATGCTTTTTCATGCATTTGTATTCAAAGACATGCTGGAGCAGCTCATTCCAGTTCTGTAACTTCCCTGTATTTTTTTCTCTTTACCCTATTTCTCCTTTCCACAGAGAACTGAGATGTTGCCCCCATCTCTTTCCCAATTGCACTAAAAATCCTTCCCAAACCCTTGTCACTTGCCTATCAGTTATAAAAAGGTGGATCTGAAAGAGCTACCTGGCTTTGTTGCTCTCATTCATGGTGGAATTTGTTTCTCCCATGTACAGGTACAAAGTCAAGTGCTTTGTGGAAATCTAAGAGAATCAACTCTCCATTCTCATGTTGTGAGATAACACAGCCAAAGGAAAAATACAGGCACAACTTCTGGGCCTGAACTGTTCTTGTGAACAACTAAATAAGCAATACTGTGGCATTGTGCCTAAATTCCCTAGCTTTCCTGGACCTAGACTGACTCACACAGGATCATCTTAACTCTCTCTAACTGCTGCACTGGTTGATCTGCAAACCTACTTGTCTTCCCCTGCATAATGGGAGGATGACTCTCTGCTTTATCAAGCAAACTGGCTGTCTCATCTAAAATGTTATTCAGGCAAAATGTTGAGGTTTTATTGCAAATATCTGAACTTCATTTTTTCTCAAGAGAGACACTGTGGTGGCCTGCTGGGAGCAGGACACCTGTGTGATCAGGGGATGCTTGGCGGAGAAGCTGCAGTGATGGGCTATGTCCCGTGGATGTGGCCCTGATGCCTGTGGTTGGACAAGGACAGCTGAGCTTTAGGCTATTGGGTGATTGATGTAAACATTATAGTGTGTTATAGAGCTGCTTGCTGCGCAGAGAGAAGAAGCAGACATCTTGTCTAGGTGGGCAGACATCCTGCCACAGAGACAGATGTGTCTAGGCAGATAGGCATGTTGTCTACGTGGCATGGACATACTGTCTGTTAAGGTGAGTGGATTAGCTTAGGAACTATAGGAAGCATAGTGGTATTAGCTTAGGTTAGCTTAGCTTAGGTAGACAGGCCTGTAAGATCTAACTGTATGCGTGAGACCGGCCGTGTGTAATAGCTATGAAGATACTGCTTGTAATAAACTTGGCTGATGCATAAGCCTTCCTGGAGTCAGTGTATAAGCCACTCGATGACATCCAGTACCCGACATCTGGTGACCTCCTGACGTGCCTGCTAAGGACTGCGCCACGGAGGTGACAAGATGTGAAGGAGCATCAAGTGAGAGCAATGAAGGTCACTAAGAAAGCCAGGCAACGTCTCAGCCACCTTCCTGCATGAAAGTCGAGTGTAAGTCTAAAACCTCCAACTTAAATAGCTGTGGAATTTATCAAGAATACTATATGCTGCAACAAGCTAAAACAGTGGGCTTAAGGACTGTTATCTAATGGAAGCAAACCAAGAAACATGTATTGCTGTGGGCTGAAAAATTTCATTGGTAAGAAGTGTAACACTTCAGGATGAAAAGTGCTCTCTAACTCTATCATGTCATAAATGTTCTTTTAGGGTATAAGATGTAGAACTAGTTGGCATTTGGGCCTAAAATTGATAGAAAGTTATAAATACTTCAAATACAATTGTTTATTTAAACAGGTACACATATTTAATACACTTTACTAAATATGCATTGCAGAAGATCCAGCAGGTTACAAAATGAGGACAACTAGCCACTGGAATGGTGTATTGTGTTTTCACTCACTTGAAGTAGTTAAATAGAGATGATACATCTTCCCATCACCACCAGCAGCTCTGAGCAGGAATCATTCAGTGAAATTCCAATGCTTATGTTACATAGGTGTGCTGGTTTTCATTGGGGTAAATTTTCTTCACATCAGCTAATATGGGGCTGTATTTTGGATTTGTGCTGAACACAGGGTTGATAATATAGAGATGCTTTTGTTATTGCTGAGCAGTGCTTACACAGAGCCAAGGCCTTCTCTGCTTCTCATACTGCCATGCTGGCAGGGAAGTTGGAGGTACATGGGAGGTTGGGAGGACACACAGCCAGGACATGTGACTCAAACTGACCAAAGGGATATTCCAAACCATATGACACCATGCTCAGTATATAAAGCTTGGAGGAAGAAAGAAGTGAGGGGACATTCAGAGTGATGGCATTTGTGTTCCCAAGTCATCGTTACGTGTGATGGGGCCCTCCTCTTTTGGGGATGGCTGCCTGCCCATGGGAAGCAGTGAATTAATTCCTTGTTTGTTTTGCTTGTGTGCACTTTTGTTTTCCCTATTAAACTGTCTTTATTCAGCTCACAAGTTTTCTAGCTTCTACCCTTCCAAGTCTCTCCCCAGTCCTGCTGGTGGGAGAGTGAGCAAGCAGGTGCTGTTTGGGGCTAAACCATAACAATAGGACTAGGTGTGCTGGTTTTGACAGTAGCTAGTATGAGGCTGTGTCTTGGATTTGTGCTGGAAACTGTGTTGATAGCAGAGATGTTGTTACTGCTGAGCAGTGCTTACACAGTGTCAAGGCCTTCTCTGCCTCTCACATCCCTCCCACCACAACAGTAGGAAGCCAGGTGAGATCATCATAATGACCCCTTCTGGTTTTAAAAGCTCTGAATTCTATATGTAATCCCTTTAATTATTCTAGCTCCATAGGCTTTTGTTTACAATTCAGTTATTTTGGCTGTCTTTATCAGGAGAAATAGTTAGCTGCAGCCAGTCATGGTTTATTGAGAGAAGGGAATTACTATTTGGAGCAAACTCTGTTTCTAAAAAGCCTGCTTTATAAGCTTATACTCATTGGAAACACCGAAGCTGATCTCGATGACACATTCTATTTGCCGAAAGTTTACGGTAGATTGACTCATACAGTTTTATGTTGTGCTCTGTTTAAAATACTTTTTTTTTGGTTGAGTGGTAGCTGTTTCAGTGGTTACCTTTTGGTTTGATGGTTTGTTTTTATAGGGCAGAGAAAGTTTACCCAAATTACGAGCAGTTGCCAGTACTGCCTGAAGAAAAATGTCATCCTGACATTGATTTCTTTGGGGAATGAATCATGCAGCTATGTAACTTCTAGTAGTGCTGTCTGTCTAGATTTGTGATCTTTTTTCTTTCTTTTAGAAAAAAGTTTGTCACTCGAAACAATGTGTGATGTCTCGTCTTAAGCATATTTATAGTTTTTCCTCTGTTTACTAACAGTTCTGTGTGTCATTCGTGTCTGGCATATGCATCATCGGTAGTTCCATTTCAGTATAGAAACCCATAATTTCACTTTATATTTTGTCCATATGCATAATTTCAGTGGCTATGTTTTATCCCTGATGGAGCATTACAAGGAGGCCTTCTTAATGATAGAAACCATAATGTGTCCCAAATATAGCACAGTATGGATAATTGCAGACAGGAGTTTAGAGGTATTTTTGGTTTTGACAATTAATGAGTGCCTGCATGGAAGTTTTAATGCATTGCGTCACATAAAAAATCCACAAACAGAAAACCATTGGCACATTCCTTTGGAGTTCCCTTGAGCTCAGCTAATCCAAAGAAAATCAGAACAGCCAAATCTTTAAATCAGCACAAACAGAAAACCTAAGTAATGAATATAGATTTATGGATTTCTTCAGGCCAGATCCTGCTCACTTGAAATCTTCCACTTAGGAAGAAAGGACTGAGGAATCCCAGGAACAGCAAAATCATTTAGTTCTAATCTCATGTAATTAGAAAAACAGATAAACCATAACTTCTCATTTTCTCATCTCTGCTTTCTTTTTAAGATTGCTTGATTCCTTTGTTTCCTTGCTTTATTACTGTGGGTCCTTTGTTAAGTGGCCGTTGATGCCAATCTTTGGAGGTATAAAGCTGTAATGTTTGCCATGATGTTTAGGGGCTCTAGTCAACAAATCTTGGCTCTTGCCTTTTGCCTCCTTGAAAAAGGGCAGCTCAGCATTCAGTTTCTGACTCTATGGCCTTCCCCACCACAGAGCAGCACTCATTGAAGCTGTGCCTGTCTGTATGGCACAGCATGATGGAAGGGACAGTCATCACATCCAAGGAAGTTGTCACTAAGGACACACTGGCCTCTGCACACAGGGAAAGACTCACACTTACTGACTCATTTCCCACCACAAATTCTTCTTGAAGGAAAACACATGAATCTCTTCCTAGTGCTAACTGGCAATAATTCACTTTCAGATTGATGAAGCTTATATTTTTGATTTTTTTTTTAAGTTACCATTGAAAATAAGCCAGTTCCAGCTGAGGAATTGGCACAGGAAGCACTGAGCAGGATGCCAGTCTAAATCCACTTCCAGTACTCATCAGTACCCTTGTGAAATTGGCTTCCCACTTCTGTGAGCAGGCACCGTGCCATCCTACTGCATGGGTACTAGGGTGGGCAGCCAAGCAATCATGTGCACACATTGACTGTGGGCAGAAAGGGCACGAATCCAAGCCCAGGAATGTGGATGCAACAGTATGGCTGGAGTCTGCACAGATTCAACAGTTAATGGACCATGTCAACAGCATGAAGCTGGAATTGTCTCTGGTATCAGCCAAACAGCCTCTTCCACTGTGTGAAGTCCTTTTCATTGCCAAGGAATCAAGACATATATTGCACCAGAAAAGAAAAGGGAGGACAGGAAGGAGAAAAGCAATCAGATTTCTTAATGAGTTGTGGATTCATGTTCTGCCTGCCCTTTGCATAGCGTTTATTCTTTCGATTAGGTTGTTGGTTTTTGGAAAGGCAACAACTGAGCTGTGATGCAGCACTGTGGGTGCTTTGCATGGTAAATCTCTTCTGTGCAATAAGGCAAAGGACCAGTTAAGATTAGAAGCAACCTCTTACCCTTAACCTAACTTCTCATAAGTTCAGGCTTATTCTTAACTGCTTCTGGCTGGTAAGAACTTAAGGATGTGCTTTTAACTTCCAAAGGGTGAAGATCTCTTTGCCAGAGCACACGACAAGAACCTGTCAGGATCTACTGTTTCCTCCCAGCATGTGCCGCTTTGATCAAATTGCAAGCACCTAACAGATTGTGGCAATTTCCTGTTCTTTTGACTGAAAGTGATCATGAATCCTATAAGAATAAAGTTGGAATCTCCAAAACCCTTGGAGAAATCACAGTGCTATGTAATGCTTTACTGACAGTGTTGGACATAGCCAACACTGTCTTTGGAACTGATTTAATCTTACTTGTAAACTCATAGATTCTTTTGAATGCCGTCATAAAATTCCACATATTAAAAAAGACATGCTCCAATTTTTGGCAATGAGAAACACTGTGCTGATTTATTAGCCTTTCTTCTCTATCTATATTTACATTGCTGCAGCCGTAGAGTAGGTAGATTAAAAAGCAAAGCATTCCAGTAGGCATCACTTTCTATGTGAGGATGAGACAAACAAAAATCCTGCCTTGGGGAAAAATGCTGAAAGCTCTGTAATTCTCAACAGTTCCCATCAATGGCAAAGTCATTAATATTCAGAAACCTTTTTATAATCCCTGTAGCTCATTTTTTTCCTTGCCAGATGTGGCTCAGCAGTACTTCCAAGTGATGTCAATTACTCCAAATGGTAGAAGTCACAGCAGTCCTTTTATCCAGTCTGTCCTAGTGCTGTATTTCATATGTTAAACTACTATTAAACTAAAACCCATTCATAATGACACCACATTGTACACCTAGGCAAGTATCCATAATTCAGAGGACTGGACAATCACTAACCATATGAAGTTCAACAAGAGAAAGTGATGGATTCTGCACCTGGAAAGGGGCAACCCCAGATGTACATAAAGACTGGGGAATGAGATACTGGAAAGCACTGCCACAGAAAAGAACCTGGGGGTCCTGGTCCATGGCAAGTTGAATGCGAGTCAGCAGTGCCCTGGCAGCCAGGAGGGCCAACCGTGTCCTGGGGGGCATCAGGCAAAGCATCACCAGCCGGGTGAGGAAGGGGATTGTCCTGCTCTTCTCTGCACTGAGGCAGCCTCACTTTGAATATTGTGTGGTTTTTTGGTCACTACAATATAAGAAAGTTATAAACTGTTAGAGAGCATCCAAAGCAGAGCAACAAAGATGGTGAAGGGCCTTGAGGGGAAGCTGTATGAGGAGTGGCTGAGATCACTTGGTCTGTTCAGTCTGTTCAGGAGATGAGGAAACTGAGGGGGAGACTTCACTGCAGTTACAACTTCCTTGTGAGGGGATGTATTTGGATTCTGTGGACAGGTTTTTGGTAGAAGGGAGGCCTATGTGGGAGGCTTCTTCGAGAAGCTGCTGGAAGCTTCCCCCATTTTCAGCGGAGCCAATGCCAGC
>WEIV01009021.1:0-39470 GCA_013390005.1 Calyptomena viridis | reverse complement strand
CACTCTTAAGCTCTGATCTTGATAATAATAAATTCTTAATATCCCCACTTGGAGTCTGTTTTGCCTATGATGGTCGTAGGTAAGAGGTTTCTTATGGTCCTTATCTTAAAGTTGTGAAACCCCCTGGGTTTGTTTTTTTTCTCTCCCTTGTCCATTTGCAGGGAGGCGAGTGAGAGAGTTGGCTCTAGTGGGTCCTTGGAGCTCAGCCAGGGTCAAACCACTGCAGGGGAAGAGAAGGGGTAGACACTGATCTCTTCTCTGTGGTGCTCAGTGATAGAACCTGAGGGAATGGCCTGAAGTTGTGTCAGGGATGATTTAGGTTGGATATTAGAAAGAGACTCTTCCCACAGAAGGTGATTGGGTGCTGGAACAGGCTCCCCAGAGCAATTTGTCACAGCACCAATACTGACAGAGTTCAAGAAGTGTTTGGACAATACTCTTGGCCACATGGTGTGACTCTCGGGAATGTCCTGGGCAGGGCCGGGAGTTGGACTTGATGATCCTTGTGGGTCCCTTCCAAAAAGGCATATTCTGTGATTCTGTAATTCTGTGTAATTCAGAGGCATGCATATGAAGTGGGATGGGAATCCAGCCTTCCAGTTTTCAAATCACAGGTCAAAAGCTCCAGAGGTATCAGAATTGAGCAGGAAACCCCCATCATTTTAAAATCTTCATTACATAGAAGTTGAATTTGTAAAAAGACTAATTCATTAGCAGGCTAAAAAAACACCAAAAGAAACAAAACATTCTGAGTATGAATTGATTAAAGGGGGTTTTTCCCTTTAGTTTTGTTACAGTGTCAAGCAGAAAATAAGCCACCCACCATCACCCTGCATCTCTGTCACTAGCAAACTGCCTGGCAGACAATAACTAGGAAGGTGGTAGAATGAGGCTCAAAACTTTCTTTTTCTTGCCAGAAAGACACCCACACATACATAAACCCAGTGTTATGATACACATTACACAACACTGTTTGTCCCCAACCACTCCAAGCAACTCAGGATGTAAAACAGAGTTCACTAAGCAGGGCAGACATCTTGAGACACATTGAGTAGCAGGTTTCAGGCACTGACCAAGGCCAGGAGCCTATGGGCTAGGAGGGAGGTCTTGAAGCTTTCCCTAGTTTCCCATGGATCCTTCCTTGTTCATTGTGTTTTGCACTCTCATCTCCCTGACATCCTTGCCTTCCCTTTTTGCTGGAGGAGCTCAAAAATCTTTTGGGGCAGGTTTATTGGTATTTGTTTTGCAAAGTGCTGAAGCAAGTGCTAAGAGCTGTTTGGCCATGGCTCTATTTGGAAACTATGCAGCAGCATTTGAATTGAGAAGGAAGAAAAAAGAGAAAATAAATAATCATAAATTTAGAGGTTCTATATAATAATAACCTATAAGCTCAAATGGGTAACGCAGGCACAGCAGCTGAATTCTAGGACCAGGGGACTAAGATCCTGTAAGACTGGCAGAGCTTGTGTTTTGAAGTTTTGTCATTGTTCTGCATGATAAACAGGTTTCATATAAAATCCACATCACCTAGGTACCACTTACTCATTTACGTGTTTTATCCTGGACACAAGCTTAATATTTACCATCTCTTGTGACTATGTCTGCTATCCATCACATGGCTTTTTCCAGAGCACACCACACAGTTCACCACTTCATGGAAGGGTTTTGAGCATAATGGAAAGCTCTAATACAAAGCTTTGTACAAGGTTCTGTCAGTCTGTGCTTCAATGCAGTGGTTTTTCTGTTCTCTTAAAAAATGTTAAAGAGAGCAGAATCAACCTTTTTCAGTTTGTCGTGGTTGGGAGTACACTGTTCTCTTGGGGCAACTTGTGCACAACTTTGCTGCTAGCCTGTACTATAAACTAAGAAAGCAAACACAAAAGACTGCACACGAGTGCTATTTCAGTTAAAAGATGTGTACAGATCTGTTTCTAAATAGAAATACATTCATTAGCCATGCAATCCTCTGTTTAATTGCTTACATGATTATTTTTTTTTAGAAAGGCGCCTCAAACCAGAACGGGAAGGACATTACTAGGCAGGACAGAAGTGTCATTCCAGACAGAACATTATATTTGGTTCTTATTTCTGCAGCCCAAAATAACAACTCTCCAAAGAGCATCAGGGACGTTCAAATTCCAGAGCCAGAACTAACCTCCATGGCGCAAGACATGATTCAATCTCTAGGAGGAGAGTGAAGAACTCTAAAAGTTTTAAAATGCCTGAGATAAGAATGTAAAAATCTGAGACTGGGTACATGCCTATAATCTCTCATGTGTAAACAAACAGTTAAATTTATGTCAGGGAGCAGCATGTTCAGTTTTCTGAAGAATACATGTTTCCCAGAAGGAATTACATAAATATTTATGAAAATGAAGCAGGAAATATTTTCCCAGGGTAGGACACTGTTCAGCACTGCATCAGGTCAGTAGAAGCTGGGGTTTATTTTGTCAGTCTTCCCCTGGAACTGAATCATTGTCCTCCTGTTTGCAAAAGTCTGTTCTGACACAGGAAGAGGCTGCACTTAGATAAATACAATTACAAACCACACTGAGTATTTCACTTTCTATCACATCTCTGAATGCATATGTGAATGACTTTCTTTTTTTTTGGACAGCTTCTCTGAGTGATTGCATGGAAATTAATAGCAATAGATGTCTGTCTCAGGTCTCTCTAGAAGGCTGGTTGCCATAAGTCAAAGGTGGCTTCAGTAGAACTGAAAGCCTGCAGGCTACCTGACAAAGAAGTATTCTCAATCCAAATGTTCACAATAAAAGTGCTTGTAACACATTCACTGTAAGACAGGACATTTTTGCTAAGTGCAAATGTTAGAAATGCAAAGTTATAATGCAGTGTTATATGAGTGAGCAGAAGTCACACACAATTGAGGTATGTTTAAAAACAGGGTTTAGTGCTGCACCTCATAAAGGAATTCAGCAGCTCTCTGAATCTCTGGTCTGCAACCCAAGCTCCTTCTGAGATTTCAGTGCTGACCAGACATTCTTCTCCTTGGGCAACAGCTGTCTCCAAATCCCTCCTACCTCATAGCAGACACTTACAGCTGGAATCTGGGTTAGCACTTCTGTTTAAGGGCTAAAAGCTGAGGGGGATAGGAGTGCAAAAGGAGAGGTAGGAGCATCCCAAGAAGGGGTTGTAAGCTCTGAGGATCTCCCAGAGCGCTGTGTCAGACCAGAAAAAACTCACACCCATCCCTGACGGCATCCAACTCAACAGAGAGCCCAATTCACCAGTAGAAAGCCAGAGAAATCATAGTTGATAGGGAAACATATATTTCTATTTTGCTGAGGCTGATGAAGCCTCTCAAACATCCAACAAGAATTACCTATAATCCTTAGAGTCCTAGAATTTGGATAATTTTGTTCTTATTTTCATTTTTTTTTGTCAGTTATTTTCAGGCATATCAAGATCTAGTAATTGTTTATGTCTTACAACTGGTGGAGACTGTGTTTACAAGCTCAAGTAGTCATTGTGGGATGTCAAAACCAAAAATGACGTTTTACAAAATAGCCCTAGGATTACTAAATAGCCGTAGGATTACTTTCCTCCCTACACTTTGCAAACCACAAGTTACTGCTCTTCCTCTTCCATTTTTTTAATAATCTTTGCCACCATGATTAATGTATCTGGTACAACAGACTGAAACATCCCAAATGACTGTGACCTCTGACACGAGGAGAACTGAAACCATCTAGGACCCCAAAGCAGAGAAATAATCTAACTTTTTTTTTTTTCAGATGCTCCCAAATTTATTCAGTACGGTAAGGTACAGAAGAGGAAAATTCTTCTTAATACTGATTTTGTGGTAGAAAGGATGCCAGCAGACTCTCAAAACTTATGGCTGAATCGGTGCATGGTTACAAGCAGGATATATTAATCTGGAGTCCAACCACAGGATTTGGGACTCTACAGATTATTAAAACTGGCTGTACATTTGTCCACCTTTTGATAAGCACTATTTCAGGATGCTGTCTGTACTCCATTGTACAGTCCATTGACATTTAACTACTAACATCTGAAGAATAAGCAAATGAAGTTAATACAAATTTCCAAGGAAGTTACTTGGATTCCAAATAGACAATGCATGACACAAAGATTACCTGACTGGTGCTCATCTCAAAGAACAGAATCTTTCAGGACATTCTTTTGTTCTTCTCAGAGTTTCTGTGTACAACATTCATGCCCTTGGAAGTGTTTGCTTTATGTCTTTTATGTATGGACAATGCTGCCCAGTTTGTTTTTCTCTCTTACCTACTGACATTTCTTTAAGTCTGATTCAATGAGAATTAACACGCACAACAGGCACTTTGACTCATTAAATCTCCATCAGCAATGAAGCTGCTTGAAGATTTTTCAGTGAAACTGGTTTGATAAATACCAGTTTGCCAAAACCCAAACTTTTCATGCTAGTATATCAGTTTTGATGGATTGCCTGTTAAGGCAGGTTTTCTAGGACAGCATTTCTGGTCCAACATACAGTAACATGTAACTGTTTAGCATACAGTAATACGGCAATATAACCTTAATGCTCTAGTGCAAACATTGGTTGGAATTAGGCAGAGAAATAATTTGAATCTGGAGCTCCTACACATTTTGAGTAACTGTCTTCATTACCAAGTTTTTAGATACATTAAACTTAATTTCTCACTGTGTGCTCAGGGGTTTTGTGACTGTCGTGGAGGAAGGGGAGCTGGGGGGAAAGTAGGGTTTTGATTTATTTTCTAATGTGGAATGAGAACATTTGTAAATGATCACAGCAGTATCAGAAAAATGCTCCCTGCTTAGTCCTGCACAGTGACTGAAGTGGTTAAACAAATGGTTTCTTCTCTCACTAACACTTACCCCTCTTTATCCCTGATAAATAACAAAGAAGTGACTGTAAGTCTCTCAGTACTGTGGAACAGATAGCATCATTCACGTCAGTTTGGCAACATTTCCCAAAATGCCTCCTCCAAAGCTAAGTACACTAGCTTCCCACTCCTACGCTCTCTATTCTTGCTCTTACATTGACCTTCTGCTCACAAAATGGAAAGTGAAGAGAAGAAAAAGATAAATAAAACAGATTTACAGTGTACAAGTCAGAGGCACAGTGCCCAACACAAATCACAGAGGAACAAGTTCATTCCTGGTATGACTCTATGCAACTATATTCCAGGCTTTCTCTTTCCTCCCCCTCTGGCTGCGTGTACCCATTATCAAGACCAAATTTGAGAGGGTTAGTTAGACAACATTCCTTAAGACAGAGACCACTATTTATTTCTGAAAAGTACTGTATACAGTTTAACGAAAAAGAAAAGTGTTTTGAAAAGGAGAACAGCCTGTGACCAGTCTAGAAAGAAAGAGGGAAAGGAGTGTCTTGACCCCTCTTGGGACTTAGGCCAACATTTTATCCCACATGAAAGCGTGAAATTGAAGCCTTCCTTCAGCCTTTAAGAAAAGGTATTCACTTTCACATTGGTACTGCTACTTATTCTGTCTGTCCAAAGGCTGAAATGCTGTAGGACTAGAGAACTAATACTCTTAAAAAATGAGGAAAACTTCTCAAAAGCTATTATCATAGGAAATACATATTTTGCCTGGAATGGAAAGCAAACATGCTCTCACACACTACAAAATTCAAAAGCTTTTTGAATAGCTGTCTCCTTCACTGTGTGAGAAACCAGAAGTTAACAAAATTACTGGAAATATTGCAAATACTCATCTCTCCTTTCTTTTCTGCCAGGCTACATTGAACCGTATGCTGTCCCTGCTTACTGTGGTCTCCTTAAGAGAAAACTAGAGGTTTTTCTAGGAAGAGATTGCACACAGATAGTATTTGTTACAGCTCCTTCCAAAAAAAAGGATGCGTGCTACCTGTTCCTCCATCCAAGAGGACATCCTGCACCTGTTTTCAAAGTCCCAGCACACAACTGAAAACCTGATAGCTGCCTCGTGCAGATTTGAAATGGCCACAGCTTCCTGCACAACCCAAACAAAATGTTCTGTTGGGACTTATGCTACACCACTGTCCTGATAGATGGCCTCTTCCATCTATCAGTGCACAGAAAAAGTGATATGGGAGGAGGTGCTGCAGTCATTCAAATCTCATCTTGTTCTGTGTCTTCAGTTCTGAAGTTTGTCCTTTCTGTACTGCGTCTACCAACATAATCTGGGTTTGGAGTAAGCATTGTGCAGCTACCTGTAAGCATAAAACCATCATTTGTGGGTTTCAGCCTAAAACACCCACTGATCACATCAACTTTTCATTTGCCACTCTGGGGACTGTGGGTACATGGCACTCAAAGGGTGTGAAATAGCACCAGTGATTTCCACCCACAGTGGACTGGCAGCTCATCCGTTGTCACTCACAGTCTCCTCGGAGGAAAGCTTTTGTGTAAAAGTATCTCTGTGTGTTATATGGAGTCTGCATTACTCTTTCAGTACACAATCAGTCAAAGGTATAACTAATTAGTATCCACTTGGATACAATACCAAAGTCTTCTGTCTCTTGAGTAAGTGAAAAGCTGGGCATGAAGAGTCAGTGCCAAAAGGAAAAAAAATTACAGAAGAGATGTCCCCACATGTTGAAGAAATTTTCCATGGCAAAAGCAGCAAAATCTCTCACAGATAAGAGATAAATTGGAATAAACAGCTGTCAGTGTTAAATAAATATCCTGGATAATGTGCAGGACAGAAATAACTACAGCATCATCAAACTCTTTTCTTCACTTTATTTAGCTGTTCTTGCATGTAGCTCCCAATCTTTCCACTGCTCCAGTTAGTGAAGCATTTATTTTTGAATCGGCTGCATTTCTTAAGACAGTAACAACGAAAGGCATTTCCTGAGAAGCTGCAAGGATGAGCAGCAAGAAAGAACAACAGCTAAGGAAATATGGGACCCTTGTAGTGCTTTTTATCTTCCAAGTAGAGATTTTTGGTTTTGATGTTGACAATCGACCTACAACAGATGTCTGCTCAACACACACAATTTTACCTGGACCAAAAGGTGAGGAATTATCAGGTTGCTAATGTTGAGACCAGTACTGATAAAGGCTGATTTTTTAAAAAACAGAGAGATGGGGGGATTGTAGCATGGGCTGAGCATGAAAGATGTGAATTATTGTGGACTGTACAGACATCTAGGAAAATGGAACTGTAACGGGGGAAAATGATGAAGCAAGGATATTTAAATTTGTTTTTCTTAAGTGTCAAGAACAGTGTTATATATTTTCATATAAGTTAGAAGTGTCCTTTTGCATCTTTCTCCAACCACAATAATTTTCTCTTACTTCTTGTGTTCATCATACAACCAGTACAGCTAACAGCTACAAGCTGAGAGAATTGTCTAAAAGTAGGCAACTATTGTGAACTGCAAACGATTTGCTTCGCACCTACAGATAGGGAGAGAGATGCAATATTTAAAACGACTGAACTATCATTATTTCCAAGTGTTTACTTGCAAACATATCTCTACTGCATTCAGCAGACCTGAACCAGTAGCTCTTGTTGAGTTAAACAGGACCTCTCCTACAGATTTCAACAAAAACTAGATTAGCTCTGGCATACACAGGTCCTTTGTATTCAAAACACTTTGCAAATATGAGAAACCAAATTTTCTGTATTAACTTTTTTTTCTGTAACACAACTAACATCACTGGAATTGCCTGGAGGGTAACTTTGTAAAAAATTATGTCCATAACATACAAATCTATCTTGTAGTGACAGATCTAAAATACATATTCCACACCATGCCTATTGCAGTTCAAACTATTGCTTTCTTTTTAGTAATTCATTGTATTTTTCTATGGGATACAGACTGAGAGAAAAAAAAAGTAAAACTGATTTAAATTTAAAGCAGAAAAAAAAATTATCAAATCAAGAGCACTGCTACAGACTCATTTGTTTTTATGATGGATTATTCAAATGCATGTTGCTTAAAGGACCATTTTTAATCAGCAAGTTAATTTCTTTATGATTACAATCCATGCTTAAACTTTTGCTGCCATAGCATAAATGCAGCGAGATGTAATGATCCCCAAGGGAGCTAGTGTTGGCTTAGTTAGTATCTAAATAATGGCAGGCTAGAGAACAAAGTTTGACAGAATTGTGTTTAACAAATCACAAGGCTAATGGGATGATCTCGTGACAACACAGAGTAGCTGTGACTTCAGCTGGTTTCTGTGGCCTACATTGTATAGGGAGCATTTGAAGGTTAGATATTATGGGTTTTTGTGAGTGTAACACTGAGAAAGTCAGAATTTAGTCATTGCCAGTCCTATTGCCCCCTGGCTGACACAAAGACACAAGATGAAACAAGCAGTATATTGGCATAGCCCACACTACTATCTTACATTATTATGTCCAAGATCCATGATTGGTAGAAGGAGTGTTGAACAGATCACCTCCAAATTACTGGCTCACATCCATTGCAGGTCATCAAATACATTTTGCAGACCATGTGATATGATCCTATAGACTGATTTCAGTTCCTACCAAAGCTGAGCTCATCCAAGTTACAAGCAGCTCTCAATGGCACTGGTTGTTTTAACTGCCAGTCGTCTGGGTGATTAAAGACTGAACAGGCTGAGTGTATGAATGACCCTGTTACTACTCAGGCATCCCTTGTAGTCAAGGATGAAACATTTTGACCTAATATGGCAGAAGAAAGTCTGTCCTGCTGCCAGTTTCCTCTGTCTATCTTAGGTTTACAAACTAAGAGTACGTGATCCCCAAGCTTATGACCACAGCCACAGGCAGCACTTTGCTGCTTAAACACTAACCTTAATAATGGAGAAGCCTCTGACTTTTGCTGCTGTAGGTTTTATTTCCTGTGCTGTTGTGTCCCTTTGTCCACCATTCTCATGAAAATGGGTTTTGACCCACCTGGCACAAGTTTCACCTGCTCACCTCCATTTGCTCAGCTTCTCAGCTATGGTAAAACATGGTGGTGCTCCCACAAGACAGAGGTGCTGAGCTCACACAGGATATTGGCCAGCTTTTTCTACCACCACAGGCCAGATTCCTGTTGTGGCAACTTCCTCCTTTCATGTGAACATGGAAGTGTCTAATGGGCCAAAGTAACCAGAAGTGCAAAGAATTAAAAGGTATTCAACAGCTGCTAAGACTTCCTACACTGTTCCACCTTACTTATCCCTGTGCAAGGCACAAATTGTCCTATAGGCTAGATCCAGTCTGTGGGATGGTCCCTGGTTCTATGTAACAGCCAGGGGAGAGGAGAAAGCTGAGGGAGATGTGAAGTTGTTGGAAGAGGCTAAGAATTTATAACCCTTTATTGCTTGCACTGTTGGAGGCTGCATTACTCACTTCATCATCTAAGCATTCACAGTTGCTAAAGGAACAAGCTCCCAAACTCTCCATACGGTCACCCTGAAAATCACCTGTTTAAGAAGGGTCATTAGTGTTGTGAAAATAGATTTAAAGCAGAACATGTAACTTGTCCGAGTTACTTTGTGGAAGCCATATTCTGCCCCTTCAAAAATACACTATTTGTTATGCTTATACCCGAGATGTCACAAGAGAAGTATGACATGAGCAATGGGACAAAAAAAAAAAAAGGTAATTTCAGGCTGATTATCAGGAAAGTCTTCAAACTTCTCATGACAGTCCCACCAGCTCCCAAAAAGTATGAGGCAAAACTAGAGGACGTCGTATATAACACTAAGAGCTAGAAAATACTCTGGAAGACTCCAGTCTCCCAAGAACAGAAAGTATGTAGTCAATGTCCTGTCAGCCTTTGTGTGGCAATGACAGGAGTAGGTCCGAGCCAAACTGCCGTGACAAACCATCAGGAGTTTCAGCCTGACCCCTGGTGGTTCACCCGATAATCACCGGGCGCCTGCAGGTCCCTCCATCTGATTTCAATTGCTGGTGCAAGCAAATGAAAATTGAAGTCTGTTTGCAAAGAACTGTGCAAAGAAATTTGCTAAACAGGCACTCCAGAAAAAAAGAAAATAAAAAAAAATAAGAAAAAGGCAAAAGCTGGCAATATTCTCCCAGTTTCTTTGTCTATGCAACATTCAGGTCCCTTCTCAAAAAGAGGGGATAATTTTCAATGAAAATAGCCCCACTGCAATGGCTGTCTTATACTTCCTTCCTGAAAAAGCTTTTGAGGTACACAACAAGCTGGCTTATAGGGCAGTTGCAAATAGAAATGTGTGTGGCATTTTCTAGGATTCTTATTGAGATACCCAAGGAAAAAAAAAAAAAACAAACAACACAACAGCAACCAACCAACCAACCAAAGTACAGATTTTCAGTGGTCCTAACTAGTGATTTTTGGTGTTTGACCTGAGATGTTAGGAACAACTTTATCCTACCTGGATTGTTTTGGCACAGGAACTCTGAAAACTTAGATTAGCTAATGCTGATTCATAGCCGAGTAACTGGGACAATAAAAGCCAAATTCTGTACTCCATAGAATTCTTGTGTCCAAAGAGAACTAGATCAAGTATAAACAAAACAATGAATTTTCCAGGGCAGCCAAGTGCTTGGCCTAGGAAAAGTAGTCATGGCCCTACTGCTTACTTTCTACCCTTTCAAGCCTGGAAGCAGGCTGGCTGTTGCTGCTGCTGAGAAGGGATCTGGGACTGTGGAGAGGCAGCTAACACAGTGAGAGCAAAGGCACCAGCTGTTGGTCCATGTCCTGGCAGGATCAGGAGCAGCCGGCTCTGCTCCCTGGGCTCTACCTTCGAAGGGTGTCCCACTTCTGTCCTTTCTTCCACCTTGCTCTCGACTAGAGAGTGCAAACTTACTTTGTCTAATCAACAAAGGAAGTTTTAAGTGGACTGTTGACATAGATGAGATGGGATTTGACCTGTTCTGAGTAAATCAATAAGCAAGAGCACGAGAGTAGAAATAAGCAGACAACCCAAAACTTTGACTCCGAAACTGCCATTAAAAACAAGAATGGGGGGAGAAGGAGACTGGGGCAGGGGCTGCCTCTGTAGAAGCTGATTTCACATGGATTCATGGAAGTGCAGTGCTTCAGAAGACTGGCTCTAGATCTTGCTATCTGTCCCAGGTTGAGCTCATTTCCTTTGAAATCCAAACACAGGAACTCCGAAGGTCTTGAATCAGATCCAAGTTGAGAAACTGAAATGAGATAAAATCTGAAGAGTACTGGGAGTTTCCCATAGCAATTCAGATGTAAAATGTTTCCTTATCATTATTTCTGACAAATGATGCTTATAAACTCTGTGACATTGGCCGTTGCCTCAAAATAGCATTTACTGTGGTCTTCAGTATAGCTGTCCATCTCTCAGCTTTAATTGCACTTACGCAATTCCAGTCCTGGAAAATCTCAAACTCTCTCAGAAACCAGACACGTTGTTATGCACATTTCCTTCCGAAAATATAAAATGCTTTACCACATCCTATAAGCTATTCAAAACTATAACTAAACTTCCCTCTTAGTGCCTCAAGTTTGATCTGAAGAGCCCTTTAATTTCAGCACATAATTCTATTTTTCATGGCTCTTAGTATTCCTCATTTTACCATGCTCTAAATTTCTAAAGTTTACCAGCCTGAGCTACAAAGCATGTATGTTAGGGCTTAAATACATAAATTCAAAATATAGTAGGTCTGTATTTCTTATCAGTGGCAGCCTAATTCTTCACTGAAGCCACCATAATTCTTTGGTTTCTGAGATCATGTCAGAAGGTCAGGCAAACAGGCTGGGAAAATTAAATCAGGCAGACTGAGTAAAAAGAGAATCAAGAATAATTTAAATTATTTCTGTGCTATTAAAGAAATAATGTACATTCCATTCATGCACAAAGGTCTCTGCTTTCAAATAATACAAGTCAGCAGAGGTTCACTGAGGCTATTGAAGACTTGGGTATGATTCATGCAATGGAAATAGGAGAGGAGAGTATTCCTGCTGAAGTCAATGGATGTTTAGAAGTAGAAAAGTGAACAGAGAATTCAGTTTTTTCTTGAAGATTCCATTTCATAAGGGAAGGGATCCTGTTGTCTAGTTTGGATGTGGATGAAAAAAAACAATAGAACACAACAACAAAAGACAACAATGGTGAAATGTGTGGGAGCCCTGCATGTTCCTGCTGCAGGACACCTGGGAGAGTGGCCATGAGTGCAGTTTCACAGCTGGGCTCAACTTTCAGGCTTTCTGCCAAAAAGGGAGACCAAACACCATCTTCTTCTTCCTCTCTGACCATGTGGTCCTACCTTCACCTTGTGCTGGCTCAGCTATTCACTCACCATGATTCAGCTCATTCACTAAAAATATGTATTTGCCTTATTGACATTTCTCTGTTTAGGGAGTTGAATTCCTTCCACACAGGGTCAAAAGAGTGCTCAGCATGAGGCAGAGGGGAGGGAGGGTGCAGGACAGTGCTGAGAGCTGAAGGGAAGAGGAAGGACAGGGAAGAGGACATCATGTCAGATAGGCAGATGATGTCAAGAAATCCTGTCCTCACTATATACAGCATGAAAGTAAGAATGGACATGGGAAATTTGCTAAAGATTTAAAAGACACTGAAAGTGAAATCAGAGGATGATGTAACTATGAAACGCTTGTGCATTGGAAATACAAACTCTGCCATGTTTGCTTGTTTCTTAAAGTCTGTGACTCCCTCTGGTGACAAACTCTTACACTAGATATTGTGCATGTTCAAGTGCTGCAGGTTCTCCCTGCTCAGGGTCATTCAGTGTCCCAGGCTGCAGAGATAATCCTGTGGCTATCTGCAAAGTTATTCCAGGAGGGCAAGGCATTCAGTTGCTCCCGGAGGCTTCAGAATTATGCACTTCTCCTTATCCCTTTAGTTTAACACCCAGGACAGGTAGAAATCACCTGCACTCTTCACACTCTGTCTCTGGAGGTGGGGAGGGTCTCTCTGTCACCTCAGGTGGGACTAAGAGCATGAAACATGTTGCTCAGCAGAACTGTGTCACACATGATCAGAGGGTAAAACCACTTAGCAAATTCCATACAAAGCCTTTGTGATGGGACATTGGCAGGAAGATATACCTGCAAAAAAAGAGCATGAGAGAGCATAAGCATTTCTATATTATTTTTGCTCAGGAGACAGGAACTGGAGCTGACCTGAGGCCATGGCTTTGCTAGGACACCTGACAAAATATCTCAGCAACACCCTGTGTGGAACCAGGGAGTCTCTGAGCAGAGCTCCAAAAGAACAGCCTATATGCTGAGAGAGATACAGATGCATAAGCCAAGCTAGGATTCTCCTCCTGTTTTTAGCCTTTAGGCAGCTTGCAAACATGCTCTCATCCTGATGAAGGCTGTCTCTATAGACAAATGTGGACTCTGGAATCCCCAGGAATTACATCCTGGTTCTCCAAGAACCAGGATCAGCCCTTGACGACAAGACTTAGAGAGTTACTGAATACATGTGAACGACCTCAAAATGGTCTCAATTCATAAATACAAACCAGATAAATTGCCTACAAAAGATTCAGCAGGGAAATCTAAGTCACTTGAAGGTCAGTAAAATCTTACTAATTAAATTCTTAACAAATGTAACCTCTCAACATTGTGTTCTTTAGTGAAACTCCTAAAAAGACAGAGCCCCATTCAACTGCCTAAAAATCCTGCTGGTGATTAGACCATCAGCATTTTCCTGAGCTTGTTTATAGAAGAAGGAAGGTTTGTGGTTCCTTCTCAATTACAATTAAAATTTTCTAATGGCTGCAAAAGTAACTGCTTATGGCTTCTGCTTTTCTCCTGCCTTGCACACTCCCAAACTGGAGGAGTCTAGTAAATTACTGCTCGATTACTTCTAGTAATCTGGTATTTTAAATCTGTGACACAAAAGAAACTAATCAATTTAAGGGAATACTAAAGGTTGAGAAATTATCTTCCTTCAGTTACCGATTCCAAGTGCTTCTTCACCCATGCTTCAAATGACAGTGACTGACATGCATTATCAAATGCATTATCTGACATCCTTGTAACCACAGTTTTAAGGTGACAGTCTGCTAATTAGGTTAAAATTTAATCAGACACCACCCCGAGCAGAAAGCAGCACAAAGGAGAGGTTAACCTAAAGGTATAAATAACAAACATAAAGAACAATAGTACAAAATTCAAAAATCCAGTCCAGAGTACTAGCAGGACAGATTTTTTTTCTGGATAATTAAAAACCCCAGTGGCTAATACAGTGGGATGGCTTGTTCACCTGAAGTCCCAGACGAAAGGGGAGAATACTTATTATAAATTAGAAACCAAGCCAACTCAACCCCTACTCAAAACAAAGTCAGCCTATCTCTCATAAACCTTCAACCCTGGTTGCAAATCACAGCTAGACCACAAGAGGGGAGCACAACCCAAGAGTTCGCGTTTTGTGCCAAAATTTGACATCTGCACACAAGAGCTAAAGGAGGACACAACATATTTAACACCGTATAAGCAAGCTAAATTAACAATGAGATGGTACTACTAACTAATATTGGTTTGTTTCTACCCTTGTTTTGTAATGGCTCACCTATTCTCAGATGAGGAGAAAAGCAGGGTTACCCTCTTTTACAGACAAATTATTATTCTTCCCATTTTTCTGGATAGGAAAACTAAGACAGAGTGTGGTAGGCTGCTTTATGCCAAGGTGATAGATTTTACTTTCCTCTACTTTAAGCTTTTAAATGGTTTAAATAAAAATTTGCACTACACAAGTTATAAACAATAAAAGTTGAGTCACTCCCTAAATCATCAGAACAAACTTTCCAACACCTTTCTTTCCTTTCACCTGTCAGCTCTCAGTCTGATTGTCCATACAGGATAACCTAACCTCACCTCCAGCAACCCCATCTGTGAAAACCTTGCTCCAATATCTTTCAGAAAATGTCACTGTAGCTTTAAGTGGCTCAAAATGTCAAAACTGAGACAGGAATAAAACACCTTTGGAAAGTAATCACTTCTCCACTTGTATATTGACTTTCTTTCTTGAGCTCTCTTCTAAGATTAACCATCTAAGCAATGTTTCTCGAAAAAAAAAAAAAGGGCCTCTTGCACAGAGGTTTCCTTTCCAGAGCAAACGAGTATCTCCAGAGCTTTTAGCCCCATAGATCAGCCTACAGGCAAAAGGGAATGTAACTAGCCAGCCTAAGAGATGATGAGGACTGCTAGGGAGACAAGCCCTGGTTTGGAAGGTCAGCAGGAATTTGGTTGGCTTCTCACAGGCCAAAGAAACTCTCTCAGCAGCTTCTATACCAGACCCAGAGTTACAGCATATCTTACACTAAGGAATTCATTGCACAGGGAAAGGCTGGACATGAAAAGACGCCCACATTTCCCTCCCTTGTCAGAGAACACAATCCATTTGTTAAATATCCCCATGTTGCATTTATAGTCAAGATTCATCCAGCTTTTCCAGCCTTTGAATCATGCCATGCATCCTTTCTATTATCACACATTTTTCCCCCTGTATCGGTTTGCAGACCATGAGATCAGCTTTTAACCTTCTTCCAGAATTTCATTTCACAAGCCTCTGGTCAGCCTCTAGGAACCTTTTCTGAATTTCTGAACTACAGACTCCTTTTCTCAACAGTTTCACAGATGGGTTTGGAAAGGACAAGAGCAAAGTAGAAGGGCAGAATCATCTCCCTCAACCTGCTGCTCACACTGCTTTGGATGTAGCCCAGAATATGTTTGGCTTTCTGGGCTGCAGGTGCACATTGCTGGTTCATGTCCAGCCTCTCATCTACCAGCACCCCCGGTCCTTCTCAGCAGGGCTGGAACCCATTACAAGCAGGCATCCTTCCATCAGCTTCAGGCTCAGACCCATGACTTCAGCTGGATATTTAAGGAGCTCAGCTTTTGGAAATAGTATATACTGACTTCTGCAGTATTTTTAAGACCCAGTGAAAAGAGAGATGCTTAAAATTTCTATCGCTGACTGCTTACAGCCTTTTCTCTTCCTACTTTGTCCTGTGGCAGCTGGCAGCAGGATGCTCCCCAAAGGGCATACTGACCAACAGGGTGAGTCTGCCCTCCACAAGAGTCCCAACACGGAAAGGTTTTTGTGGTATTAAGGGACAAGACTCAGGTTGGTCCATGTAACTTGCATGCAAAGGTGCCAAACATCTAAAACTACATTTTATTACACTGCAATTAGTATGCGGCACTTCTTACCTGCTCTCGACAGCGCATCTATGACTACAGAAGTAGAAGGTGGTAAATCAGCAATGAGTATTTTTCAGGAAAAAAAATGGTAGACCAATGTAATGATCAGTCTTAAAGCAACCTTGGGAAGGAAATTCCGCCCCAGCACATAAAAAAACCCACTGAGCTCTTTGCCACAGGATATTTATTGTAAGTGCCAAAAAATATACACGGGTTTAAAAGGCACAAGGCTAATTGGTGGAGAGAAGAATCACTAGTTCATGAGAGGTCTGGATGCAGTGCTTGGCTCAGGTGAGCCCTTAAACCCCTGCTTGTGAGAGGCTGAAAGTGGCTGCCTGGGTCATAGTCACCCTCAGTACACCCAGTTCCCCAAACACCTTCTGCCAGGGCTGGAGGCACCATCTCCACTGAGACAGGTTGTTGGCCTTGTCATATACTGCTGTTCTGTCCTCACTTCTCATTTGCTGACATCCAGGCAGACTTCCCTGCCATGGCTCTCCATATCCAGAACCTCAGCTTCCCCTTCCCTCACAGTCTGTGTCACAGACACAACTGGCTGCCACTAACATGTGAGATCCTGGCTGAGCCAAGAGACTGTGGTACTGTTTCCCACTGCACAGGAAGGCTTATTGCCAGCAAGGGCAGGGAACAGGGGGAGAGGCTTTGGAAGGCTGCCAGTATTCAGTGCTGGCCATTTGGTGCAGGTGAGTTGTGTCTGCTGGGGGGGGGGAGCGGGGGAAGAGCAAATCTCTTCTTGAGATCTGACTCAAAACTAAGAAGATAAGAAAATCAACTTCAGTTATGCCCTCAATTTCCTGCATAATGCAAAGCAACATTGTATGCTACCTATTGAACGAGATAACATTTCTTTCTGACTAATTGCTGCCTTGCACCTTTAGACTGTAAGCTGCTCAGTGAGAGACTGTCACAACAGTAAAAGTACAGTACTATATAGGAACCTGCGTAATAGGATCTTGATCTCACTTGGAAAAATCTCTGCACTAGTGTAATAAATGCAATGATTTTTCCTCTTAGAGATACTCTGTGTATGACCTTTTTCAAAATAAAGCATTGGAGTAATTGCAGAACAAGTTTGTTATGTCAACATACAAATGTCATCTATCAAGAACTGAAGGCAAGAATTGTGCCATATTAAGTGCCAAGGTCTAGGTTAAGATCTATTTCAACATTTTTACATTCCTCCCATTCCGAAAGCATCTGCATACCTTGAACACAGAGTCACTAGGAAGAGAATCACTAGGAACAATTAATAAACACCTATTGCCTCCCCTGGCAGTTTGTCTGCGTGTTCACAAGTTTCCCAATAGAGAAAGATTGGCTTATTTATCTGCTTTATAGCTAATAAGGATTAAAGCATAGGAGTAGGAATTGGTGGTGTAGAATTCTCATGTTGTAACAGCCTATCTGAAAGCGAAAGTTTTTAGCTTTTCCTAATGATAGTCAGATTCACCATCTCTTCTCTGGAAATTTATCCCATGGCTACTGTGCCTTCAGTATGAAATAAAAAGAAATCAGTAGAAAAAAAACCCTGTGAACTTTATTTTCTGAGTATGTATGGTTGCATTTACTGCACTAAGAAAAATGTATGATGTTGTTTCATTTTCTGTTTTTTGGAAGGGGATGAAGGTGGAAAAGGAGACAGAGGAGAAGTAGGCAAACAAGGAAAGGTTGGACCCAAAGGACCAAAAGGTATTTATGACAGTTTGTTGGCTATTACTGGTATATGAATATCATTATACGTAACTGTACTGGTACATATGATTGATGTTTAATGGTTTTCATTCCTGTTGCACCACTGGATTTCACAATCCTGTTAAACATTAATCAGTGAACCTAGCAATACTAAGAGAGCTTGGTGCAATTCCTACCAATACTTAAGACAAGTATATGACAAATATATGACTGTCTTGAGTGGGATTCAGAAGACCCAGATCATATCTATAATCAGAAATATTTCTGATCTCCTACTCAAATGATCCTTTAGTTGAAACTGAATTTTGAGAGTTATTTCCTAGTAATACATCAGGATGCTCAATAAAATTGGGTCTCAGTTGTCTGTATTCTGCAGAAAAGCAAATGAAGCCATACACTGATAAAAACGTTCCTCTGATCAAACAGCATCTGAGCTGAGAACAAGGAGTGACACGTTTCAGGACTTTGCTCAATGAAACATATCCCATTATCCACAGTGTGACCTGTGCAGAGCCTTTGGAGGCAACAAATGTGATGGTGTCAGCCTTGTTTGCATACTGTAATTCAAAAGCTTCATTTATCTTTAGAGTTTGATGATAATGGTCTTTCTTCCTTGACAATGGTTTAAGACTAATCAGGAAAGTTTTTACCCTTATAGAAACTTTAAAATCACCCTGTTATTATTGTTACAATAAAAAACTTTCCATTTTTAAATGCATTCTTACAATTTTGCTTCTTACCCTAAAATGAATATCAGGTAAGATACAAGGGAATTGCGTAACCAACTATTTACAAAGCATCTTATTGATGTTAAATTCAGTGTGAAAACTGAGATTCCCTAGACTGACCTGTCATCATTAGACAGCTATTTTAGAACTTAAACTATTAATCAATTAAACACAGCATCTGCTGTTTGGGTGCTCTGACGACTGGAAAAGCACAGACAGCAAAACTAACTTCTTACTAGCAGTCCTGTGTGGAGAAGGATTCCCAGCAAAGCCACAAAGACTTTACCTCCAGGAAGAAGGAAAGACTTTTGTCTGAGGTGGAGAAAAATGAAAAAATAAAACCTGTTGTCAGCTTGGTTTGACTGTGAAGTAAAATCAGTATCTGAATATTCACTAGCAGTTTTAGTTTGTATTTTCTGTAGGAAAATATGATATTTCTGGGCGTTTGAACAGGCAGTTCTACTAAAATGCCTTGCAATGTCCCACTGTCACACCCTACAGCAGCAGGGATCTGTGCTGTACTCCTCCAACATCCTCAGGGCTGCACTCATTCTGACTTTGCCACACATGCAGACTGGCCACACTCAGGAAAATCAGGAGCAGTAGATACCTAAACAGTACCTTGGAAAAGAAATTACAGAAACCATCCATACACATTTCCTCTTTATTTCTTCTCTTAGGAAACAAAGGAACAGTGGGGGATGTTGGTGACCAGGGAATGCTTGGGAAAATCGGTCCAATTGGTGGAAAGGGTAAGCTCTGGTCTGGGAGTTTTCTTGGGTTTTTCTCTCAAGGTAAATATGTGTTTTGTGAGAGTTCCAGAGATGGGGTAATATCAGATAATAGCTGTGACCAATGCTCTCCAAATAAAGTTATGCACAAAGATTGGTGATGAGAGCTAACTGAGATATTCTTGTTTCCCACATGCACTATATCTGACTTACTTGGCTAAAATGATTTGGTTTACAAGTTAAAAAATCAATCCTCTTTGATGGATTTAGTTGAAGGTGTCTCTCTTCATTGCAGAAGGGTTGGGCTAGATGATCTTTAAAGGTCCTTTCCAACCCAAACTATTCTATGGTAAAAGAGGAAGGGAGAAATCCAGCCCCTGTGAGGCAAATCCTCTGAGTGTTCTAAAAAGACAAATTTGTGCATCTGATTTGGACACTGAAGGCCTAAGTCAATGTTCTGCTGCTGTTCAGGATGCCACACCTTGTCACCTGCATTGTCGTGGGTCACAAGACAGCTTGGTAAGGAAGGGATTTATGTAGCAGTTTTAAGAAGGCACTCACATAAGCAGGGATGACAATACTTGCAAATCAAGGTAGACTCCAAGTCTGCCTGGACAATGATTTCATGAAATTATGCTCTATTTACCTTAAGAAGAAGCTCAGGCATTCCTTTCTGGTATTTCTAAAGAGCTACTTAAGAAGGAATATTACTTCTGCCGTGAAGAGACCTGCCTTGAGAGCTGTTCAGGGACTCCACCATCCCTAAGGGAACTCTGTGGTCTCTAAACAGTGCATCAAGCCAGGTATGCTGGTGAGTGAGTGGAACAATCTCTCCAACGAGCTTCTCAAATCAGTGTTTTTCATAAACCTTTTATGGCCTCTAGCCAGCCTCAGTATCAGAGAAGAAGAAAAGAATTTAGTCTGAGGGACTAATTTTCAGAAGACAACTGAAAACTCAGAGAATTATCTCCTAAGACATCTTCAAGCCTCAAGGAGACAAAAAAATTAAGTATCCCACAATTGCTTTTCTTTATCTGAAAGTAAACCAATGCTCTAAGGCTTTAAATCAAGATCTCTCTCAATTTGAATGCACAATTTATTGTCCACTTACAGTTTTTCTCATGTTCTTATTTGTAGAAGCAAAGGTCACTAAGTCACGGTTTAAACCTACGAATAAACATTTGAGTTCTTAATGAAGTAACCCTGAAATTCCAGCTTGCAAGTGTTCAGTGTCAAGCAGTGCTAAACAGAATTACAGCCAAATTCTTCTTTAAAAAACCACAACCATATAAAATAAAAAGTTCATCAAAATATGGATACCAATAAGGCAGAGCAAGCATTAGTATTTTTTGACCTTTAAAGGTTTAATTCATAAAAGAAATGCTGACATGAATTTCAGTCAAGGTCTAGTTGTTGCTGATCCAAATCACAGATGAGATCTTTTAAAAAGCTAGTCACCTCCACTTATATGGTAGCAGAGCATTTGGATAAGTACTTCTATCATTTTTACGATTTACAAAAGAGGAGGAGAGCAGCTGGATGAAAATAAATCACATTTACATAAACTGTGCCAACTGCTGCCCACAAACACAATCTGTTGCACACATGAATTCAGTGGCTTAGTGCACATCAGCCTTGTCTGGTGCCTCAGCCTATTATGGAGCTACTGAACTCTGGGAAGAGCTCTGTCCTGCAGCCCATGAGACAACCCAGATCTCACCTGTCCAAGATTTCTTGAGTGCTTTCAGTCTCAGGATCATTTTGCAGTTTATATTTAAAGTAAGTGGTACCAGGAACCAGCAGCACACAAGATGCCTGTGTTATCAGTGAGTTAGCTATTAAAGGGTTCTCATTTCCATACACAAGAATTAATCATGGTTTGTTTAACTTGGCATGTCTTCCAGTACAGTACATCAGAGTTTCCTATCAGAAGAACACCACTAATATATTATCAAACAGGTTTTCAAATCTGCTCCCCTGACATGTGCACTGTCTGTGATCTGAGAATATATTTTTCTCTTTATTCAGGTGACAAAGGAGCCAAGGGCTTATCAGGGGTTTCTGGAAAAAAAGGAAAAGCAGGTATGCTATGCATCCTTCTCTGCAGAATGGTCAAGCCTGCTGAATTTTTGATTTCAGGGCTGGTTTGTCTGGAGTTTCATGAAATTTTGAGGCCCATGGGAAAACTGGAGAATAAACAGGAAGAGACAGAAAATGTTTTGTTGAGCAAAATGAAGGCTAGGGTAGGGACATGACTGATGCCTATGAATACACCAACGTACATAAAATACAAAGTCATCCAAATTAATGGGCAATGTTTATTATCCTAAAAACAAACACACAGACAGGCCACCAGTTTACATTTATAGTGGACACTAGAAGAAAGTTTCTTAATATGAAAGGAATTAAGTCCCAGTTTCCTAATAGAAGCATGGGGACAAAAAAATAAGATAGAGCATAATCTGTTGTCAAATGAATGCAATGCATTTGCTTACAGGAGAAGAATTTGAGTCCAATGAATCAGAAAGTTCTTCTGAGTCCCAAAAATCTTGAATGGTTACCCACCTCGAACTTACATTTGGTTTATTTTTAAGAGATTTCATACGCAATGCCAGCTTGGTTCTTAATGGGAAACCACCAGCAACTTATTTTCTTTCTGACAATAACAGAAGAACAAACAAAACATGTACCAAGCCAAATGTCAGTTAAAAAAACCCAACCAACCAACCAAAATAAAAGCCACACACATACACAAAAAAAAAGTCCCAAATCAACCAACCGACCAAAAGAAACAAAAAAAAAACCACCCTGAGACTTCAATTCTTGAAACCTATGGATTATTTGAGCTGGTATTGACTTACAGCTGTACCACACCTGCCTGTACCAATTCACTAACACAGTCCTTCTGAAGTTTTGCTAATCCCACCTCTATGCATATTCACAAAACTCCTTCACTGAGAAAGCAGCAGTTCCCCATTTCATCGTTTCTATTACAAGGCTGGGAAACCTGTGCTGATTACAGATACAAAGGTAGACCTTTGGTATTCAGATGCAAGTCTGTAGTGATTTCCATGACAAACCACATATCTGGAGCTAGATGGAATCAATAATGAGAGAGGCAGTGGATGTACAAATCCCACACTGATATGGGTCAAAAGAAGATGGCAAGCTCTTCTATTCACAATTTTGAAAGCAAGGATTCTTAAGTCCATTAGCAAGGGATTGTACAGAACCAAAATACTAAGTGCTTTGATCAACAGAAGTATAGCCAGTGGGGCAAGCTGAGACTGGCTGTCCACAAGTGGAGCCTAGGTAGTCAGAAGCTTTGGAACTAGGCTACAGGTGACTCTCCATGCACACACACAAATGCTTTAGACAGATAAATCCTTTATCCTTTGTATCGCATCAGGCACGGTCTGTGACTGTGGGAGATACCGCAGATTTGTTGGACAACTGAATATCAATGTTGCTCGTCTTAACACATCCATCAAGTTTGTAAAGAATGGTAAGGATCCTTATGTATTTAATGGGATTTATTTGGCTCCAATAACAGTTATCACTGCTATCCTTCCATCATTGCTTCTCTACGGCAGTATCCATAGATGACCCAGAAAGAGGGTCCCACTGTGTCAGGCACCTACAAAAGAGAGACAGTCTCACACCTGTAAGAATATAAGGACCAGATGACTAAAAGCAAAAACAATACAGAAATTTTCAACAACACAACAGAAAGAATTCTTGTCCTAATGTGCACAAGGTGCTTGTCAGTCCCATTGGTTACTTCACTCTCTGATCATGTCCTCATTGTTCATCACGAATTCAGTGGTGGGAATACTTTTCCTCCTTCCCTTTTATTAATTCTAATATAAAAACCATCTCATTATCATATTGGAGTAGAAGCACCTTCAACATCTGTTGACATGAAATTCAGCAATTTTTCTTTTTTTTAAGTTATAGCAGGGATCAGAGAGACGGATGAGAAATTCTATTACATTGTGAAAGAAGAGAAGAATTACAGAGAAGCCTTGATCCACTGCAGGGACAGAGGAGGAACACTGGCCATGCCTAAAGATGAGGCAACCAATGCCCTGATTGCTGACTACATCTCCAGCAGTGGCCTCTTCCGAGCCTTCATTGGACTGAGTGACATGGAAAAAGAAGGACAGTTTGTGTATGCAGACAACAGCCCAGTGCAGAACTACAGTAACTGGAAGCAAGGGGAGCCTCACGACCCAACTAGCCACGAGGACTGTGTGGAAATGCTCAGCACTGGAGAGTGGAACGACTCTGAGTGCCAAGTCACTATCTACTTCGTATGTGAATTCCTCAAGAAGAAGAAATAAAAGTGCCAGAGAATGTGCCTGGCACCTGCTGTACATACAGTAACCCATCCTCATTCATCTGCTGTAGGGAGAGCAAATCAGGGATAGCAAACTAGGGATAGGGTTCAATCCAGCCTTCATGTCACTGGGTCAAGCAAGAGTAACTCCTGTTTAGTCACCAGTGATGATAAAGTCAGCACAGGTCTGGAGGGGGCATCTGGACAGTTGTGAATTTTTATTTCATTTCTACATGCATTTTAGGGTGGTCATTTCTATGTGTAATTTAGGGGTAAATTTAGAGCACGCATAGGTGAATATAATTTCACCAATGCCAGAAATAGTAAGCTCATTGGTATATTAATTACTGATGTTATTTGCATAGTCCACAGATGGAAAGAGCATGATTTTCATTAGTCTCTGACCTGTGCAGGAAGTCCAAATAATCTCCCTGGTGATTTCAGAGCTGGGAGAACAGATCTGCAGTTTCTCTTGAAAAAAATCCCTTCTTTTGTTAGAACCATAGAGTAATTTGAGGTGGAAATGATCTCTGGAGGTCGTCTGATTGAATCATCCATGCAAACCAGGGCCAACTTCAAACTTAGAAGTTGGAACACTCTCCTTAATTTGGCTGTGCAATTATATTGCCTGATCTGCATTTATCTGGACTCCCATAAAGCCTTTGACATGGACCCCCCACAGCATCCTTCTCTTTAAATTACAGAGAGATAGACTTGATGGGTGGACGGTTAGATGGATAAGGAATTGGTTGGACAGTCGCATCCAGAGGGTAGTGGTCAATGGCTCAGAGTCCCAATGGACATCAGTGACAAATGGTGTNTCTGGGGTCCCCAGCACAGGAGGGACACGGACCTGTTGGAGCGAGTGCCAAGGAGGGCACCCAATGATTAGTGATGGAAAACCTCTCCTATTAGGAAAGGCTGAGAGAATTGGGATTGTTCAGCCTGGAAAAGAGATGGCTCTGGGTGACCTAATTCAGGCCTTCCAGGTTCCTCGAGGGAACTTACAAGAAAGTTGGAGAGAAACTTTTTGCAAGGGCATGTAGTGACAGGACAAGGGGGACTGACTTTAAACTGAAGGAGAGAAGGTTTAGACTAGATACGAAGGGGAAATTCTGTACTGTGAGGGTAGTGAGGCACTGGAACATGTTGCCCAGAGAAGCTGTGGATGCCCCCTCCCTGGAATTGTTCAAGACCAGGTTGGATGGGGCTCTGAGCAACCTGCTCTAGTGAAAGGTGTCCCTGCCTATGGCAGGGGGATTGTAACTAGATGATCTTTAAGGTCCCTGCCAAACCAAGTCATTCTATAATTTTATGCAGGGGAGGTCTCGCTTACCTCTGCTTCCAACTCTATCTTCCATCAGGCTGGTCTGAGGTGTAAGGAATTAATGGTACTTCTGCATGCAAGCCTGCACAGCACGTAGACAACCTGAGAATAGATGGAGAAGTTCCAGCCTCTGAAGTCTCAGAAAATCTGCGATAAACATCGAAAAATCTAGCACAAAAAAAAACAGTGTAAAGGAAACAATACCAGTCCTGTAGGCTGTAAAAAGGCACATGTAGTATAAGCTACAACTTGTGCATTGCTGGTTTAACAAGTGATTCTAGAAACATACTAACTCCCTAACTCAGAAGGCAGTGACATTTGATGTCAAAATGCTAAAATTACCCATGTCTTTGCAACATAGGAACAGGTTTTATCCCCCAAGAACCCAGATTCAGGTGTGGTTGAGCAACTTAGTCATGCACTTCAGAGGGACTCACCAAAAGTTATGAGCAGTGAACAAGAACACTTTGCTGTCAGTACCTGGCTGCTCAGATCTTCATGTCAGAATGCCCACAATGGATCACGTTTTCATATCTTTGAGAATATTGACAGAGCTTTTTTCTTCAGACACAGCAACGATTTTGCCTTTAGAAGCAAGCCTGTTCTTAATCATGGTTTCCCTTTTCTCACAGCAGGGAATGCCAAGAGAAATCCCAGGGCCACCACAATGAAAGTCTATAGGTTTTCTTTCCTATTTGACACTAAAAATTAAGGAATGATATCTGGAAGCTAAGGAGAATGCTAGACATTAGGCACTGTGCAGCAATGTACCCTGAAGATCACTCTGAGCACCAGCTGCACAGTCTTTCTCTGGGTATATGAAGAGCTGGACATGCCATCAGCTGGTAATGCAGAGGGTCAGCACCAAGTCTCCCTCCTATCGCTGTGTACAGCACTGCAAAGGCAACCAGACAGCAGTCATACTTCCTCAACCTCACCCTCAACAGGAAAATCCTCCAAACCCTTCAGCTGGTTGTTAGTTTGACTCCAGGCTCACCTCTGAGCAATGAACAATGCAGGAAGATCCCAGAAGACTCTGTGACTCAGAACCACTCTTGTAATCTAGTTTCTTTGACACTTGTTCTTCCAGAAAACCACCTATTGCTACCAGCAGTAAATTATCTGTATTGCTACACACCCTCCAGAAAACTATTCAGACTCGTGAATGAAAGGGTGGGACCACATCTCTCTTCATTGCTCCCCTACTAACCTGTGAGAGTATTTGAGCAACCAGGTTCACATAGCACAACAGATCTCAACCTGAATTGTTCCCTCTCTGGGAATTGATATTCCCCAAAATTAAGCAGAATTACACTTTTTAGGATCTATACTAATAAACTCATTAAGCTAAACACTTTTGGTTTAGAATCATTACGGCATAATGTTAACAGTTAATGACTAATTCAAGGCTCAGTTTCTTGAGGAAAAGTAACGCCTTTTAGAAGTTCAAGCCCACGACTGCTGGCCTCACTCACAGCAGGTGAGTTCCTACCAGTCATACAGAAGTGGAATAGTAACATCCCTGTAGGTAGGCACAATCATTTCTCCTCACCTCATCATTACTTTTGATTCAAAAAGGCACCAAAACATGCTTGCCAGACTGGGGATCCATATTCTGAAACCCTCTAGCCAAACTGAGATCACTGGGTGACAAATTTTAGAGGTGTCATTAACGCTACAACCACCACGAACAGGACATTTTCCTGTCTTTTAAGAGGAAACTCAGACCTAGGAGAAGGTGAAAGAGGAGCAAGACTTTGATGCAGGATCAAGCTCTGCCTCAGATTAGACCAGGTGCTTTTCTATACATTCAAAATCAGGGAATACAAATCTAAATTGAAACTCTAGGGGTTTTTTAGGTGATCATGAGTTATGAGTAATCCCAGAGCATGGTCCATGTACAGAAGTATCTGGCTGCATGGCTGAGGGAAGCGAGAGAAGACATGATATGGAGGGGAATATAGTAACTCAAGATAAGGAAAAGGCAGAAGTGCTTAACAACTTCTTTGCCTCTGTTTTCAATAGTAAGGTTGATCATCTACGGGACAACTGGGCTGAACAGGTAGATGGGGTCAGAGTGCAATATAGCCCCCCCTTAATTCAGGAGGAAGAAGTCAGAGACCTGCTAAGACACTTAGACCCTCACAAATCTATGAGACCAGATGGGATCCATCTTAGAGTGATGAGAGAGCTGGCTGAAGACCTTGCTAAGCCGCTTTCCATCATCTACCAACAACCTCAGCTCACTGGTGTAGTTCCAGATGACTGGAAGTTGGCCAATGTGACACCCATCCACAAGAAGGGCCGGAAGGAGGACCCTGGAAATTACAAACCTGTTAGCCTGACTTTGGTTCCAGGTAAAATTATAGAGCAGATAATTCTGGGTGCAGTCATGCAGCATCTGCAGGATGACCAGGAGATCAGGCCCAGCCAACATGGATTTAGGAGGGGTAGGTCCTGCCTGACCAACCTGATCTCCTTTTATGACCAAGTGACTTGCTTGGTAGATGAAAGGAAGGCTGTGGATGTGGTTTACCTAGACTTCAGTAAAGCCTTCAATACTGTCTCCAGTAAACTCCTGGAGAAGATGGCATCCCATGGCTTGGACATGAACATCCTATGCTGGGTTAGGAACTGGTTGGATGGCCGAGCCCAGGGAGTGGTGGTGAACGGTGTCACATCCTGTTGGCGGCCGGTCACTAGTGGTGTCCCCCAGGGGTCAGTGTTGGGCCTGGTTTTGTTTAACATCTTTATTGACGATATGGATGAAGGAATTGAGTCCATTATTAGCAAGTTTGCAGATGACACCAAGCTGGGGGCAAGTGTCAATCTGTTAGAGGGTAGGAGGGCCCTACAGAGGGACCTTGACAGACTGGAGAGATGGACTGATTCCAATGGGATGAAATTTAACAAGTCCAAGTGCCAGGTTCTACACTTTGGTCACAATAACCCCATGCAGAGCTATAGGCTGGGGACAGAGTGGCTGGAGTCAGACAGAAAGGGANATATTAGGAAAAACTTCTTCACTGAAAGGGTGATTCGCCCATTAGAATGGACTGCCCAGGGAGGTGGTGGAGTCACCATCCCTAGAGGTATTTAAGAGAAAACTTGATGAGGCACTTTTTATGAAGGATTGATGTTGATATTGCTGTTAATGATCTCTAAGGTCTTTTCCAACCTTGATAATTCTATGAATCTATGATTTTAAGACCTTATGACAGGTTTCTACAATTGAAAGGCTGGAACTGCCCTCCTCCTCTCTTACCACACCAGCTTCATCCTTTCTTAAACAGAAAAACATAAACAAAACCAACCCTTTTACACACTATGTAGTGTTACATTGGACAAGGCTAGGCCAGCTGAAACAAGGAGACGTGGTGTGGCAGTTCCTTTGTTAACTATAGAAGAAGGACAGCAGAGGGGCACAGCAGATGTTAAACCCGGTCAAGCCCATGTGCTTGTGCAACTCATTCCTGAGCACTAGGTCCCAGTCAATAAATTCTGCCAAGAAGCCTAACTCATAGGCCAGGTCAAATAAAAAAGGCTATCCTACAGAGGAAACCTGGCAGGTAGGTGCATACAGCCCTGTACCATGCCATGCAGACACAGGCTTGAGCCTTCACTGATTGAAATATTATAGCTATGTTTTGCAGAAAAAAATATGCTTGTTACAATTAAGAATTTGGGATATATCAAAGGTTTCACTGCTAGCCAATGGAAATTCACTGTGGTGGGTAAAGTATATAAGGTTTCTGTTCTAAGTGGATGAAGAAAGGAACACAGGAAATGGTGTCTTACTAGTCACAATTTATGGTTAGTGCTTGACACTTAAACCATTTTACCCTGTCCCAATACTATTCTTTCACATATTTTTCTCTTCATTATTGCCAGAGTGAACATTTCTTGTTTCAATTGTTACCTGCTGTTTCTTGTCCTCTCACCAGTTACCACTGTGAAAAGCCTGGCTTTGTCTTCTTGGAAGCTCCCTCATAGGTCCTGGCAGGCTGCTATCAGGTCCACCTGAAGACACCTCTTCTCCAGGCTGAAAAAATCCAGTTCCTTTAGATCCTTCTCACATGGCTCTGACTTTAGCCATCTTTGGGGGCCTTGGCAGAACTTCGCTCCAATTTTTCAATGCCTTTCCTGAAGGGGCTCAAAAGGACACAGTGGTTTAACAGGTGCTGAACAGGAGCATAATCCCTTCCCACAAACTCCTGGCTGTGCTCCCTCTAGCACAGTCAGGATGCTGTTACCTTCTTTGCTGCCAGGGCACGCTCCTGACACACAGGCAGCATGTTGTCTGCCAGGACTCTCCAAAGCCTTTGCAGTAAAGCCAGTCAGACCCAGCATGTATTGATGCAAGGGCTCAGCATTTCCAGGTGACAGAAACTGTGATTTGTCCTTGCTGGATTTCATAAGGTTCATCTTGGCCCATTCCTCTAGCCAGCCTAAATTCCTCTGTATGGCAGCACTGCCCACAGCTTATCCACTGTTCCTTCCACTTTGGTGTCATCTGCAAACCTGAGGAAAGCAGACTTTATCACCTCAAGGTAACTGGTAAAGATGTTAAACAAGACAGTTCCAGTACCTAGATCCCTGTGGCACTCTACTAGGAAAACACGTAAATGTTCTCTAGGTAGGGAACAACTCATTTAACCATTCCCTTCTGAGCCAAATCACCAATAGACCATAAAATCCTAACATGGATGTAAGAATGTTGTTGGAGACAATGTCAAAAGCCTTATCAAATTTGAAGTAAATTACATCCATTCATCTCTCCTCATTCACAAACCCAGTCAGAGAATCATAAATACAATCAGGTGGTCAGGCATGATTTACTCTTCGTAGATTTAGGCTGTTTGTTTTAAATCACCTTCTTTTCATTTACATGACCAGAAATGTGCTTCGAGAGGACCCACTCCTTTAAGTTCCATGGGGACTAAGGTGATGCTGATCAGTTTATAGTTCCCCAGATTGTTTTTGGCCTTTTTGAAGAAGGTGCAACATTTACCTGTTTCCGGTTATTAAGAACCTTCCATTACTCTTCTGATATGATAGAGTGGCCCTGCAGAGACATCTAATCAAATTTTTTGGAACCTTGGATGTGGTCTGTGTGCTCCCATTCAGTTTTCTGGTCAAATTCTCTCAAGTAATCCCTGGCTAAACACTCATCTACTGCCAGTAGATCCCTTTGGACCTTTTCCCTAAGCACAGAGGAATGTGATAGTTTGGTGTTAAAGATGGCAAATAAACCTTGGAATACCTCTGTTTTATCTGTGTCTACTGTCACTACATCAACCCTCTCTATTTGGCAATGGTTCCACCTATTCTTGCTCAGGTTTTTTATACTAACACAGCAGCGGAAACTCTTCTTGTTGCACTTCCCATATAAGTCTCAACTACATTTAGTCTTTGGAGCTCCTGAGGCTACCCCTACAAACTCAGGCAATGTTTCTCAATTATTCCATTGTAGCCTGTCCCTGCTTTCATCTCCTCTATATTGCCATTTTGCATTGGAGCTCCACCAAGCCCATTTTGCCATGCCAATTTCCTGATACATCTGGTTGTGGATATACAGTGAACACAAGACGGCTGCCTAAGACCTTCCTACATCATATCAGGAATACTTCAGCACACTTCCTGCTGTCAGACAGCCAGGAATTTATGATCTTCTATATTCTGAAGACTATCCCCTGACTCAGTGCAAGCATTATCATCCCGTTCTCCACAGGCTCATAACACACAAAAGGCATAGATAACTATGGTAAATATAACGTTTTATAAACCAATTCTAACAAAAACAATCAAAGAATCAATATATTCCATTAAGAATGCATTTTCCTCAAGCATTTCAAACAATCTCACATGGGCATTCAGCAGTTCCACTTCTTTCTTTCCACTTCACTGCCTTTAATCACATTTTTAAAAAAACAGTTTAGCATCTAGAGCAATGGATTGCCACATTCTTGACTGTAGCCACAAGAATATATGGGTATCTCTATTTAGTTTCACATAGTCTTAAGTATAACATTGCAGTTGTAGTTCAGCTGACTGAAATGGTTAATGAAATGCAATTTGCCACCATGTATGATGATAAAAATAGTAAATTTCTCAGAGAGCAGGATCAGCATGATTATTTGGAAAGCATTGCTCTATATTGTCTTGATTTAATAAGTGCACAGGTACAGAAGCTGTGAATTGCTGTTTATTTTTTTGCTCTCTGTTCTGTCATTTATGAAAGTCACATGTAACCTACTCAACAGAGGGAAAAAAGAATGAGCAAGATCAAAGCAGTAGCTTAATCTGGGTTTCTTTTATGCTTGTGTGGTAAGGAAGAACAGCAAATTGTAAAAGAATTCTCTGCCTACCTGCTGCGTGCAGCGCACCCGACTGCAGACCCGCGGCCCCACCCGCTCCTGGCTTGGAAAAGTTTCTCCGTGTGGATCTTTGAACATAGGGAGCAAAAGTTTCACTTGATTGTCGTTAGGTGGGTGGGACCAGGAACTCGCACCACCCCGTTTTGCAGACATCGGCACCAGGCTACTGAAGCACAGTAACTTTCTGTGCCTGGGAAGTGTATGTGGACATGTGCATTTCTGATTTTTGATTCCCTGAGATCCTTAGTGCTATACCTCAGCATTCTCAGTGCTATACCTATGCTTAAATCCCATGGAGGTTCTGTGCCTAATCAAGTGCAGATCTGCAGATGCTGGGGCACTAAAGGGACTGTAGCTTCTGACTGGTTAAGATGCAGTACATCATGGGTGCATCTGCAGGACCATGACCTTCTTAGATGATGCAATTTCATTATATATTTTCTCTTTTGTCACATTTGTCTTTGCTCATGTGCTTTACAAAACAGACAGGACTTTATAAAAGTAGCCAGATGCCAATCATTACTTTGATTTTATTAATGTGGACATGGTTCAATCCTTAAGAGTACAACGAATATAAGTAATGTCTTTTTGCAAACAGATTTCAGTCATGAATCTCCTGTTCATTTTTTTCCTTTTTCCCTTTTCACGCTTTTGCTATCCTCAGCAGTGAATTGTCTAGCAAGAGATGCTAATTTTCCCAGCTTCGTAAACAGAAGTCTTTATATCAGTTGTCTCACAATATTCCCGGAGCATGTGTAGCACCCTACTATGTGGGGGGTGGAAGGAGTAATAATGATGATCAGTCAGTAGAAAACTAAGTAAAGCAGTGCAGAAAAACGTGAATACAGATGTGGCAGATGCTAACCATGTAAATTGATCAATTTATTTCCCACTGTGTGGCAGTTTCCAGGTCTTGAAAATGCTTTAGAGTTTGTCAAAGGAAATCCAAAAGGTTGTCAGTTGGTCCAACAAGAAATTTCAGTTCAATAGCTCAGGAATACCAGAGCTTCCTGCAAGTTCACATACAAGAGAGAGAGTTTTCTCAGGACCTGAAGAAGCAGAAATACTGCAAAACCAAGGACAATGCAGAACACAAATTATTCATATGATCTACTTCCAGATACATACTTTAGTACAAAACAAATTGCTCCTCAAATGTGGCTATTTCTTTCTGGTTTGTAGTGCGGGGTTTAGCCAGGTAAGTAGAGATACACAGAGGCACTTGGTCAGCTGAATCCCAGCCAGGTTTCTTTCACTGTGTACCAGAACCCCAAAAGGACTTCATGCAAGGTTAAGTATTTCTTTTTGAGTATAGGTAGATGTGGAAATGTATGAACACAACATTAGTCCTGTACAACAAACTACATCTTCCAAGTACCCTATGAACACTAACTACACAGCAATTAGACTATCTCATTAGTAAAATAAGGCACAGAATACTGACCTATTTATTCTTTTGCTATTATGTAAAATTAATGAGCTATGGTTTTTGACCACTGATTCATCCTTCTCCCAAATACCTGTGGATTAAAATTTAAGCTACTTAAATAGCTCCACAAAACTACTGGCAAGGCCATTCAAGTATTTGAAATGCACTGCTACAGACTGTAAACACTCTGAAGGATATGTGAACATAAGGTCCCATTCCAAATCAGATTTTGGGGTAGAAGAATAATTTTGTTTCAAGGTGCAGGAAGGCTGCTGTTTACAGTTTGTTTGGTTTTATTTTTAATTACTGCATTGTAAATAAATTACAAAATTTTCTTAGTAGCCAATTCATCCTCCCTTTCTCTCCCAGCATCCAGCACCTCTGAGAACAATGTGTGAGTCCACTGTGAGGAGTTATTTACTGTAATAAATGAAAACACCCACTACATAAGAAGAACATGTGCAAAAAGTGGAAAGATGTCAGGAAACAGAGCACAAAGACATTAATGAATACAAAAAAACATCAGCACCTGTGACTGAAATAAAACATTAATTATCTGTGCGAGTAAATTCTGTGGTTGTCACATTTAAAGTGATGCAGGGAAAGTGAGATAGTCTTTAACTTATTTCCCATAGTCTAACCCACACCTCAGCAGAGTGTATCTCAGCATAAGGACAGCATGAATCACTTCACCTTCCTTGATGATTCGTAAGCTAAACCTACTAGTAGAACCACAGATCGTTTTCTATCCCTAAATTGCATACATACTGTGTGTAACACTTATTTCTTCATGAAGGACGCCAGGCCAACAGGAATGCAGTTTAACTGGTTTAGGATTTATGAAAGAAAGGAAAGGAAAAAAAAAAAAAAAATCAAACCTGTTTGCTTCCCTGTGATTCAAAACCTACTTGATCAAATGCTTAAACTTATCAAAACATTATGAAAGAATCTGGGCCTGGGTTCAGTAGGAATTAAGTAGTTGAGAGAGGCCTGAAGAAATATATTCACAGTAATTCCCTGAAATAAAGTTATTGTTCTCATGTGTTACATCAACTTCTGATGTAGCTTCAGAATGGTGAATCAGTTACTCTTTGGAACTTGCCATCAGTATCAGGGCTGGTTTTCAGAGGATGTAAGCATATCAGTGAGAAGCATTTCTCAATCTGACATCAGAAAATCAAGCATTAGAAATAGAGTTCCTATTTTATAAGGGACATCCAGCTCCTGGAAACACCTATGGGAGTTTATCATTGCAAAGGACAGGCAAGCTCATAGTCTAAAGTTCACCCTAAGTAGAAAAAATGAGACAAATGCTGATATATTGTGACCCATTCCTTTCAGCTGAGACCCTCGAAGTCCTCCAGGATGTGAAACGCTGTAAACTTCACACAAGAAAATACATTCCAGATACTGTTTTCCCTAAAATCACCTATACATAAGAACATTCAAACATCTCTTTATGAACACTTTGAATTTTGTAATGAAATCAATATTCTTCCTTTACAAACAGATAACTGTGATAATTTAATTTCTCCCTTTACTTAATATGGGCACAGCATTAGAGTGTCTGAAAATGCAGAAGCATGGCTCAACCCACCTGAAGGCTTCTAGAAGCTGCATCAGCATTTCTTATCTAAAAGACAAACCCTAATAATGCTTTTCTATCTACCATCTTAAAAGAGAAAAAAAAAATCCATGTACTATACATTCCATAAGGAAGATAGAACATGGCAGTGTATCTGTTTTGTGTTTATTTTTAAACTGTTCTGTTAGTACCGAAATTAATTAATTTCAGCACAAACATAATCAATCAAAGAGAAACAAGGAACAGTTTTGCCTTGGTCTGACCCACTCTGTGCTCTCCCTTCCATTGGCTTTGATACAAAGAAGGCAGAGGGAAACCATGGCTGGGGGAATGGGATCACTTCCTTGGGCAGCAGCTCACTGACGTTGGCTCATGTGCAGTTTGAACTACCACAAGGAGGTTCATGAACACCAGAGGCACTGGATGCTTGGAGGCTTGCAGGCAGTTTTGAAATGATGCATAGTCAGTAAAATGATTACAGGTCTGCCAGTGATTCAGTAGCTGAAGAGCTCCCTCTCAGCCTTTTAACTCCAGTAGTTACTGTAAGTAACAACACATGTCAGTAGAGTAAAACTCTGCTCTTTTAAGCAAACTGAAACTAGCTACAAATGTAGAAAATGTAGAAGTTACTTATGTTCCCTTAAAGATGCCCATACTTAGATACAAATAGCTCTTTACCATCCTACTAACAATCATTAGATAAGTCCTACTTATGTATATACATTTTAAAACTGATAAATGCTTTTTATTTACAACTAAATAAACTCAGAGTGCTTTGAAATCTAGATTCACTCCCTTTGCAGCATTTTTATGCTATTTCAAGCCATTACACTGATTTTTATACAACCATATTTTAATATGCCTCCCTGTTTCTCCTTCCTGAATTCATTCATCACAAAATAAAGCCACCATTGTCCTTTGCTTAATTATCTTTTGCCTTCTATTGGATTTTTAGCCAGGAATTTGCTCAATAAAGCAAACAAACTGCAACGGAGGGAAAAGGTGACTTCCTGTCAGCACTGATAGTTCATCAAAACAATACATACATACCCTGACCAACAACAAATAAGATCAGAAGCTAACATGTTATGAGTAAAGATTAGTACAACAAGCCTTGAGTGATGCCAGAGTGAGAAGAGACCCATGCTACCAGTACATCTTAAAAGAGGGTGCTGTGCTGTATTCTGCAAGGGCAGCATTTAGACAGCACATCCTCCTGCCTGTGCTGCTGAACTTGAGTTCCTCTGCAACCAGCTGAACACCATGAAGCAGGACAAAGACTGATCAAAACCCAAAGCATTAAGTATTGCTGCTGTGCAGTCCATCTGCTGGTTTCCCTGGGCAATTCTGTCATAAATGATCAGTCCCATTTACTCATCTCTCATCTACAAGAATGTTATGCTCCCAGTTTGTACCTCTGAGACTTTCACATTCCCTTCTAGGGATGATCCATACAAAACATTTTTCCTGCTGGGTCACCTGTGCCAAGAGCAGCACATTGACTTCTTGACACATTTTCCCATTAGGTAACTTTGCTCTGCTCCGCCATGTCCTTCTCTACATACCTTGCCTCCTCCACCAGGACAGTTCAGGATTCTCCTCTCTGCTACAATGAGATTTTGCATTTTTACCTTTGCTGCACCCTCACACACTTCAAGTTTCTCAAAGTAAATTAAAGGAGAATCGGCCCTTTGACTGCACCTTATACTATACTGCTAGAGAACAGCAGTGCCACCAAAGTCAAACAAATTAAGTGCTGGTAACCTTAGGAACATGGAAACAACGTTATAGGAACAGGCCAGAGACCTCAGTCTGTTCTCAGTAACACCAGCTTACTCCACAAGGAGTCCCTGGCTCAACACCAGCCTCCCAGTTGTGTGCAGGGACCCTCACATGCCCTTAGCCAGACAGCTAAGGATTCCCTGCGGTAAAGGGTATCCTGAGACTTCTTTGGAGAGCCAAAGTAGCCAGGTCAGTGCCTTTCATCCCACAGCTCTGGGCACAGAAGATGCTTGTGTGGGACGAGGCCATATCCAGAGTACCACCACAGCCTTACAAGCCAGCCAGAAATCACTGCTTAGAGCAGCTCTGAGACTGCTTTAAGCTACTCTAGGTACTGGTTTGGTAACCAGCCATCCCTAAGACTGGTGGACCAAACAGCTGGAACATCCCAGGCTCAGTTTAACTGAATGAAGTGAGAGATTTCAACAGCTATTTTTCCCGTAGTATAATGATACAAAAAGGGGCACCATGCATTCACAAGCCTGGCCTTGCCTGTTAAAAATACAAATTGTTGCACTGCCTCCCAATAAACCTCAGCAATGTGGTGGTGTTTGCACACTAATTCATAATATGCATAGGTCCAACCATGACCCTGAAGCTCTGTTACCACTGAGTAAATACACTATACAAATGACTCTAAAGAGTTTCCTTATCATTCATCTTATGCAAACAAGTTTTATGCCCATTTAATTTCACTGGCTAAAGGGGAATGACTCCACAGTTTGTACTAGTATAAGATCAGAATCCTGCATGCACTTTCCAGGAGCATGTTAAATTAATTCATCCATAAGCAAAACAGTCTGCATTTTATATGATCAGCTTCAGAGTTTCTATTTTTGAAATGTAACTAACTATGAGATTAAGAGAGTCTGTGTTTCTTAAGAAAGAGGAGCTTTGCAAATTTAAAAGAAACACAGATGACTTTTGGGGGCAACTTCCTCCAGAACAAGAAAGTAACTGGAATAAAGAAGCAGATCTTAATACTATCAGAAAAACCTTGCTTAGCTCTGCTCTGTTTTGGGGAAACCTGTTTGTGTGTAAACAGAGACACAGGAGAATATGGTTACTGTCATTTATTGTTTTTTCATTTTTCACCCATTTAGCCATTTTGGCAGATCACCCTTGTGCACAGTGCGACATGGAACATGAGATTACATCTCGTCCTGATGTGCTTCTGATAATGTACTCAGATAAGGTGTTAAGAACCATGAATTCTTATATTAACATTACTTACACCTATTACTCTAGTATCCTTACTAATATTCAGCTTTTCCAGAAGTGTCATGCCACACTTCACAAAAGATAGTCTGAATCTTCCTGCATAGTATCAGTAATTTCCATATCCACCATGATGTATAAGTTTTTTCAAAGTATTAATTTATCTTTATTATGGCTGACTACAGACTTTCATAATGTAACTCATTTTTCTAATGGTTGGTCACTTGGGGAGGAGAATTACAGCATTCCAAAACCAGATATTTTAATTTATATATACAGGATATTCCCATATTATATTACTATATGTGGAACTTACATCATCAAATATTTTTCATAATCTAAAAATGATAGTAACAGGTTTTGTAGTTCTTTGACAATGCCAACCTTGTGTTAGGCTGCCATAAGCATAAGAACACAAAGGGGAAAGAGTTTGTACTTACAGCCATGTAAGAACAGGTTTTTGTCCTTGTGGTTGTATAGATGGACCTTCCTATGCACAGCGAATCAACACACTTCTGTCTACTTGTGGACACTGGTGTACTTGAAGCAGCATCATTAGTTTACCTTGTAACATGCCAAGATACAATTAGTTACATAAAAATGCTATTAAAAAGCCGTCCAACACAAACATGCATTTGCCATGGAAATTTAAAAATGCAATCCTGACACTAATCTCTTAAAGAATCCAGATCTTTAAAGATTCAAACAGTTCATCAATCAGTATAAAAGCAATCCCACACAGTACTGTAGTGCATCCTGCCTGAACACAGTAAAAATAATTTAAACAGTCAATTTAATTTGAAATATTAGGATTTAGGAAAAAAAGGCTGCCAAAAATCTACTCAGTATACCTCTACCCACCAGTGAAATTTAGACTTTATTGTGAAAACCTACTGAAATTCAAGAAAATAAGTGTTAAAAGGAATTGTATTTAAGCAAGAAAAAGTGAATGCACATGGTATGTAATCATTAGTAAAATCCAGTGCTGCTGGAGTTCACACAGATTAATTGTGCAACTGGATAATAACACTGGAAATGTTTATGACCAAGTGTTATCTCTACTTCCTTTGTATAAGATAAGGACAAGCACATTTCTTGTTCTTAATTATAAACTGATCAGCCCAGTTTTTCACCCACTCAGATTTGTCCCTCTGCAGGGCAGTCTCAACAGATTTAGGGCCAGAGTGGGAAATTAATTGGACATATGGTCACCAGAATGCAACCCCAAGAACAAACCACCTACACTTAATCACTTAGGCACAAGTCTGAATCCCATTCCTCTCCAAAACACACACAAATAGGGTCCTGTAGGCATGTGCTTCCAGAGCCTGAAGTCCTTTCTTGAAGATAAATGGATGGGACACAAGGCTCACATTTAAAATAGGTCTAAAGGAGAAACATTATCTCATTGGATAACCAATGGGGTAAAGCACTCAGAAAAGAGTGGAGGCTGCGTTCAGTGCTTTCCTCAGCCCAATGGGGATTCAATCCCGCATCTCTTACTTAGGCATATATATACTTATGCCTATACAAGAAGAAAGGGACAAAGAGAGAGCACAAGAAAGAATGCAAACTATTACTTCTTCCTTCCTTAGAAGCCACAATTTCAAAGTCAAGTGGCTATTACTGCATTTTAAAAGCATAACAAACCTATTTACATACTAGGTATGGCAGAAGCACAGATGAGTCGTGTTCACTGGAGTCGTGTTCAACTGCTCTCTACCTACAGCTTGGATTGGGGTGGGAAAGACAGACATCAGGCTGTGGCATTTCTTGTCATCACAAAAGCACATCTGAGAAACATCATGCATCTAAAAACAGAGGAACACCTGAGCTAGTACTTTTAAGTAGTTGTGTATGTTTGAGCCAGACTGAACAAAAGGAAGATACTCGAACTGTTTTCAGTATTTTGAATGGGCCACCTAGTAAGTTCCCTCAAAAAAAAAAAGAAGCGTAACTTCGTAATTTCGAAGCCGCAAGTATCAGTAACCAGAAGGTAAATAACAACCTTTTGCAAACCGGCATTAGGACGCCACGCCCCAAGTCCGGCTGGACTGATTCAGGACTTGCGAACGCGGGGCGCTGCGCTCCAGGGGAAGCCGGCAGGCAGCGCCCGGACACGGCCCGGCG